>JAEQBH010000666.1:600000-789987 GCA_016808115.1 Tetrastigma voinierianum | reverse complement strand
TCCCCCATCCTCAACTTGGCATTTACATGTCAAACAACAATAGAGTTATTAAATTTCCATCTCAGTCTAACTAGTATTGCACATGCTAACCACTAGTAGACTTTGTCGTCATGAACTGACTTGTTCATCACCATTTTCATTTGTGGTGCTAATCGCCAACCACTAATACAATTCAATTCAATTTCCGAATTTTCATGTTCATTTTGTTTTTCGAACCCCTAAGGTTATGTTTTCTAACCCTAGTGTTCCACATACAATTTTATCATGTAAAATGTTCACACAAATCATGCACATATCACACACGTCAATTTATCAAAATGCACAATGAATGCATGATCTAAACCCGTGCCCCACCGAGTCTAAGGTATTTGTAACACCCCAAACATTTTTTTTAAATGATTTTTTCATGGAATTTAAGTTTTAGGTGTTTTAAGGTCCATCATGAATTTATAATAATTTTTAGGAATTTTTCTCAATTAAATGAAAAGACGTTATGAAAATAATTCAAATAGTAATTAATTAATTACCTTAATGAAAAGACGTTATGAAAATAATAATGGTAATTCAAATAGTAATTAATTAATTACCTTAATGAAAAGACGTTATGAAAATAATAATGGTAATTCAATTAGTAATTAATTAATTAATTTAATGAAAAGAGGGGTGTGCTGCAATTTTCCTAATAGATACCCTAGTATAAATTGGAATAAGAGAAGGAAATCCTTCTATTCTTCTTGGAGTTTCTCTCTATGTGAATTTCAGAGGACGTATCGCTTTCTAGATCTAGTAATTAAGAACAAATTTCTGTAGAAATATTTCATCAGGGAGCAGGACTGAGCACCGTAGTCTCAAACGAAGTCGGGGGAAGGCTCACACGTTCAGAATAGCCTACGAGCCCGCACTAATGTGTGGAGGTGAAAATTTATCACTCGTACTTGCAACTTCGAAATGTATAGCGGTAAGCTCATTGTTCGACTTGATCGTAGTAATCACTATGATTAAGACCCCTTATTCCTGAAAGCACTCATTGAATTGAATTTTCATATGCCACAAGTCACGAGTCCCCATGAATATTCATGTCGGTGCACTGGCCAGCTAACTCTTATTGTATTTGGTGTTATTCTGCTGTACGTCGAAGTAACGGCCGCCATAACTGTTGTAATCACACGTCATTTGATGGTATGAATCAATAGAAAAGCCTAACTCGATGGAGGTCATCGCCATGTGCACATGGTACCCTATGGTGCGGCAAACAAGGCCTTCCTGTGAGAGGTGGTAAAACCTAGGCGTAGGAACCCGACCCGCTCTAATGGATCTTATTGAAATGCATCTGATTCCAAGATAAAGTTAAAAGGAATGTACCTGATTCCAAAGATAAAGTTAAAAGGAATGTACGGATTTTCAGAGAAGTTAAAAAGAATGTACCTGACCTAATATAAAGTTGCAAGGAATGTACTGATTCCTCGAATGGTAAACTATATTTCAGAGCTTCAAACCTCTAAATCTCATTTGATATTGTTGTTCATATTGCCACTATTTGTTGCATAACCTATGAACTAAGGATTTATTGTTTGAGCATAACCATCCTTTGTGAGCCGGGCCTGAGTATCTGTAAATTTCACAAAGATGGTGATATATCTTACCACGCAGTTATCTCACCCCGTTGTTTTCCTCCTTTTCAGGGTAGACAGAGAAAGGAGAATCCGTGCATTTCGACCACTTGATTCTATTTGAAACATATAATGGATTATTATTTTGTTTATTCGGGTGAATGAGAGTCTAAGTTTTAAGGCTCCACGGTGAATTAACTTGGTTAATAAGTTAATTATTTGGTTAAATCGATAAATTTTGATAGTTGAGTTGGATAAATTTTGCTTTTGATGAAACCTTATTGATATTTTTGATGAGACCGTTGAGGTTGTTTTTGTTAGTGGATGACCACGGAGGTCTATTTGTTATGTTATTTGAGATAATATCATGATATGAGATTTTGGGTTAATTATTAGTAGATTTTAGATTGATATTGCGAATAATAGGATTTATCATTTGTTATAGAAACGAATAGGTCTTGCTGAATTTTCGATAGAAATTATGGGACTTAGGCTTGCTATGGGTTTTGGTGGCCTTAAGCCTACCCATTCCCTAGCTGCCGGTCACAGCCTCTATGCGGATGTATTGTGTTGGTATCAGAGCCAGGTTTTAAAAGAACTTTTGGGATGTTATTTGCAAATGATAAATGTGACACCATGGAGCATAGGATTCCAAATTGTCTTTGTGTCATCATAGTATAGTTAATTTCTCGCGCATCCTATAGATGAAAAGTTTATGACTCTTGATATGTATTGTGAATCTAAGTATCAATCTGTTTCTTGGTTAGAATGCCACCAAGAAGACAACAAGGCGTACTCGAGACGTGGGACCACCTCAAGGGCTTAAGGAGATCTATGATCCGATAGATGGCCGTGGAGTCTCGTGGCATCAAGATCGGATCGAGATGGAGATACCACCCCCTAGATCGAGGCGAGAGGCATGAGTGAGGCCGAGAATGTTCCACCACCGCCCATTTGATATGGATGACTTGAGATTTTCGAGGCAAGAAATACATGAGTTAAGGGTGTAGAATGTGAGTCTCTAAAGTGAAGTAACTGTGTGAGATACAGGTTCCATTTCCAAGCCCACATGCTCCTATTTAATTAATTAATAACCTCCCGCATTGTGCCTGGGAGGAGAAGCAGGCGGTCGTCGGATGAGGAAGGTCTATCTTTACAGAGTTCTTGAGGTTTAAGACTCCGTATCATGGTGAGGGGAAGGAGATGACCCACAGATATTTCTTGGAGGAGACAGAAAAAGTAGTGAGGAGATTATCATGCTCGGATGCTAAAGTAATTGAGCTGGTAGGAATGAAGATGAAGAATAATGCATGGGATTGGTTCCAAAGACACATTGAGGATCAGTTATATGGAGGGAACCCTCCCACTTGGGAGATGTTTGTAGAGTGTCAAGTATGGATGAGTTTATATCCCCACAGAGAGACGTAACAGGCTTTATCGCTTGGAGAAGCTGCATTAGACTTATCGATGAGCGTATCCGAGTATGCAAAGAGTTCACTGTCTGGTAAGTATGCTCCCAGACCGGTATTCGATGAAGCAAATTGCGGTTGATAGATTCGAAATGGAATGATACCTCACCTCTTTACAATGCACTATTGTTCTGGAGATTTTCCCACATCGACAAAGATTGTTGATAGAGCTAAATCAGGGGGAGACCAAGAATAAAGAGGTACTGGGCCGAGAGTGGATAGAAAGAGGAAAATGAGGAGTGGCTTAGTAAAGGAAGAGTGAAGGAGCCAGTGTTCAGGTCACCTCTCATAACCAAAGTAGAGGAGTGTACCTGGGAGAGTGAGCAGTCGATGAAGGACAAATATCCTCAACTCTTCGAGTGATAAGATACACACTCTTTAATAAATTCGAGGACGACTTTTATAAGGGGGAGAATGGCACCCCAACATTTTTTTTAAATGATTTTTCATGGAATTTGTTTTAGGTGGGGCAAGGTCCATCGTGAATTTATAATAATTCTTTAAATTTTTCTAATTAAATGAAAAGATCGTTTAGAAAATAATTCAAATAGTAATTAATTAATTACCTAATGAAAAGACGTTATGAAAATAATGGTAATTAAATAGTAATTAATTAATTACCTAATGAAAAGACGTTATGAAAATAATAATGGTAATTCAATTAGTAATTAATTAATTAATTTAATGAAAAGAGGGGTAAAAAGGTAATTTTCCTAATAGATACCCTAGTATAAATTGGAATAAGAGAAGGAAATCCTTTCTATTCTTCTTTGGAGTTTCTCTCGGGCTGGTAGAATTTCAGAGGACGTACGGCTTTCGGATCTAGGGTTTGAAGAACAAATTTCTCTAGGAGAAATATTTCATCAGGGAGCAGGACTCCAAAGACCGTAGTCTCCAAACGGCTGGGGAAGGCTCACACGCTCGTGGTGAATAGCCTAGCCAGCCCTGGACTAATAGGGAGGTGGAGTAAATTTATATCATCGCACTTGCACCTTCGAAATGTATATGTGTTTTCTACTGTTTGACTTGATCGTAGTAATCGACTATGATTAAGACCCTTATTCTTGAGCACTCATTGAATTGAATTTGTCATATGCCACAAGTCACGAGTCCCGATGAATATTCATGCCAGCAATGGCCGCCTAACCTTATTGTATTTGGTGTTATCTCTTGTTGCATGCTGAGTACGGTCAGCTATAACTTGTAATCGTTAATGTCATTGATGGTATGAATCACAGAAAGCCTAACTCGATGGGAGGTTTAATGTGCCATGTGCACATGGTACTCCTCTCGTGCTGCAGCTGCCTTCCTAAAGAGGTGGTAAAACTCTAGGCGAGAACCCGGCCCGCTCTATGGATCTTGCTGGAATGTACCACCAGATAAAGTTAAAAAGGAATGTACGGATTCCAGTATAAAGTTTAAAAGGAATGTACTGATTCGAATGGTAAACTATATTCGTAGTTTCAAACCTCTAAATCTCTTTTGATATTGCTGTTCATATTGCCGCTATTTGTTGCATAACCTATGAACGGTGATTTATTGTTTGAGCATAACCATACTTGTGAGCTGGCCTTGAATACCTAGCCTCACAAGTATGGTGATATATCTTTACTCACAGAGTTATCTCACCCTCGTTGATTTCCTCCTTTCGTGGTAGACAAAGAGAAAGGAGAATCTGTGCATTTCTTGACCACTTGGACTTATTTGACACATATAATGGATTATTATTTTGTTTATTTGGTGAATGAGAGTCCACTGAGATATCTGCTAGAGAGTTTCCACCTGCTACATACGAGCAGAATTTATAGCTTGAAATTAAAGAGTTGATATTATGGATGAATTTTGAGAGGTTTTCATGAGACCGCTGAGGCTGTTTTTTGTTAGTGGATGACTACTGAGGTCTATTTGTTATGTTATTTGAGATAATATCATGATATGAGATTTTGCTAATTATTAGTAGATTTTAGATTGATATCATGAATAATAGATTTGTCATTTGTTATAGAAACGAATAGGTTTTATTAATTTTCGGTAGAACTTATGGGACTTAGCTTGCTACGGTTTTGGTCAGCCTTTAAGCCTACCCATTCCCCTTAGCGCCGGTCACACCATAAAAGTGGATGACAAGATTGCATATCTAAGCTCTGATACCAAGCTATGATGCCCTAATTTCTAGGAGCCTTTTTTTTTTTTTTTTTTTTGTGAACAGTGCCCATGAATAGCGTCGTGAATAGTGTCCATGAACAACGTTCATGAACAAAGGTCCGTGAATAGTGACCCAAAATAAAGGCACAACACAAAGACACCGTCGTAGTGACCATCACGGCACAACTCGTGCGCACCGTGAGCGTTATTGCGCGTGCCGTGAGCGTTGTTTGCCACGCAGTTAAGCATCAGTCACAGGCGCATGTGATGAGTGCAAAACTCATCTATGTTTTGAGTTCATTTCACATGATATTTTGTGCATTTAATATCCATATTCATAAAATCTCATAAAATTTCCTCAAAACTGGTTTTGTGTGATTATCACGAAAAGCAAGACTTAAGAAGAAATGAGCAATATATTTCAAAAGAAGAGTCAAATCGAGAGTCTCACATGCCATCGGTGCAAGATGAATTTTTCTTGTATCATGTGGAACATCAAATGGTTCAAATTACTCATAGCTGCATTCTACATTCAAAGATCTTTCCAACGAGTACTACACGTTCAACCGAAGTTAAAATGAAGAAGTTATGGCCCCGATAAGTTGGAGAAGAAAACAGTTACCGTCAGAATGGTGTTATGGGACAAGAAGTGGTGTCATGGGCAGAAGTGGTGTCATGACAGAAGTGGTGTCATGATTAAAATGGTGTCGCGACAGAAATGGTACATGACAAACCTCGTGTCGCGACCAAAAAAGCCGCGTAGTCCCAAAAGGTCGAAATTTGATATTTTGACCTAATTCTCAGCTTCTCCATTTCACCCTAGACCATATATATACTGCTTTTAGGTAAAGAGGCAAGCTGAACATTGGAGAACCTCTCATGGGGTTTTCTCTCTAGATCGCCCATTTTTCCAGCTTTTCTACAGATTTTACCTCTTTAGATCCGAGAGTAATTTTTTAGCGCATTTTATTTCTATTGAATATATTTCGATGTTGTACATCGAGATCTCATTTCACTAATGTTCGTAAAAGATTGAAGCTAAAAATCTGGATTTTCTCTCTCTCATGGGTTTTCTCTCTATAAACTGCCCATTTTCTTAGTTTTTGCTACAGATTTTTATTTTTAATAGATCTTAGAGTAGTTTTAGAGGAGATTTTTATTTTTATTGAAGAGATTTCGGTGATGTACTTTGATATTCAATTTATTTACTGTTGAGGCGAAGATTTAAGCTCAAATATGGGTTTTTCTCTTCTTTCTCTTGATTTCTTTCATTTTCTTACTTTGTTTGGATTAGTGATGATTTAAATTCAAGAATGGAACACAAACACCCTCTAGGGTTGGGGTTTAATTGTTGAACATTCATATTTGCAGCTTTTCAGTTATTTTGTGGGTTTGAATACTGAATTTATATAATTGGTACTGTTCATATAATGAATTGTTCGGAATATTAGTAGCTTATACCCAAAAAAGAGTCAGATTCTTTACTGATTGCAGGCCCTTCCCGAGTGACAATACGTAGATTGAGATTCCCTGAGAGTAAAGAGCGGTAACTTAGGGGTATGTTGACTAATATCTTGGAACTAATAACTCTGAAAATTACTTCGATAGATCACTAATTTACTCATGGTGTGAGGATTAATTAGATGATGAATTTAGCTGGATAAGAGGCTTCTCCTTAGTCTCGATGAAAGGATCTTCGATCCTTGCAGTTAGCAAAGATCTAATCAAGGAGATAGAAAAATTTTATTAGATTTGAAGGGACTAGATACCAATTACATTGGAGAAGGCTTGTAATATCCTTGCCTATGGGGGCAAGAATTCTTCATTCTAAGAAATGGTTGTAGCGATGAAAAGAAAACAATCAAATCTTAAAGAGTGCCAAATTTTACAAGTAGCTATTAGACCCATTTGTCCTGAAAAGGAATATGGTGTGTTAGATAGTGAAATGTATGGTGTATGGAGAAATCCGAGCTATACTACATTGTTCTTGGACAAATCTAGCATTCAACTCACAAATGTTACACTTTCAAGGAAATGCAAACTGTTTTGTAAATAATTATCCCCATCCCTAGTGACTCTCTTCATACCTTTTAGAATTAAGTAGTTGTTTATTTGGTAAATTTTTAGGATTAGTTTTAAATCAGTTTTTTGTTTTAATTAAATTGATTTTATCTCACATCCTATTTGATCATCTAAATAGTAAAGAGCCCTTGTAATCGGGGTGACAAATTCCACTAGAGAGAAACCCCAATCCTCGTGGTACGACATATCCTAATTCTAGAGTCCACTTCTTATTACTTGTATGACCCGTGCATTCTATGAAAGGGGTTGAGAGTTGGTAATAATTTTCATTTCAGTTTTTGAGTAATAATTTAGTTTTTGTTTCAAATCAGTTTTTGAGTATTTACCACATCTACCCCCTTGGCCATATTTTCACATATATCATTTGGTCTCTTTTACAAGTTTTCTTGAAGGCCATGTTTGGGATTAGATAATAGTCCTCGTAATAACGGGCCATAAATTTGTATATGTTCTTTGGTCTTAAATAAGTTTTTTGGTGCCGTTGTTTGATTGGCATGGTTCACTTTCTCATTGGAAGTTGACATTTTGAAGAACTGTAATTTGCTAATTTAGTAATTTTATTTATTTTTATCTTTGGTTGTGATTTGTTTCTAGCAATTTTATTAGTATTTTGTACTTTATTTTCTTTGTTTCTTCTTCTATTTGTTGGTACTTAGTGGAGGAACATTCAATAGAAGATGATTTGGCTTCCATAAGCCAAGCTTGAACTACTTCTTCATAAATTGGACCAAAAGAATCTCACAATGACTCACCTATGGAACAAGGAGTATCGCCTTATCAAGGAGTTCAACTCACATTTTTGAGTAAAGAAGAGTTGTCTCCTCAAGGAGCATTTTTATCTACATGGAAGGGAACAAGAAGAGTACTAATCTTCATGAGCGTAAATTTCCGATTTAGATGCCTTCTAATGTAACACTCAAGCTAGATGTAAAAATGTGTAAGCTCAACAAGACACGGGTCCAAGCATTCAAGGAAAAATTTCTCTAGGACCTCTCCTAGTAACACTTTACAAATCCCAATGAATGCATTGATACTCCTTTTGAGTAAAGGTGCGAAATTTCCTATCCCGAAATCTATGGAAGAAGGTGAAAATGAGTCGAAATTGAGAACAAGGCACTCCTAAACAACTTAAATGATGAAGAGTCATTATTGGATAAACTGAAATTTGAAGAAGTAAGTCAAGTGGTGGATATTGAAAACGTCTTGGTGAAGATTGACACATTTACCTTCCCCATGGATTTTGTGACTTGGGGCATTGAAGGGGATCTACAAAATTCTCATATACTAAGAAGACTTCTTTCCTGCCAAGCATGGATTGACATCAATAAGGGGGAGCTCACCTTGCTCTCAGGTGAGGAGAAATAAGTTCAATCTTCACCAACCATTACCTTGGACGGAGCAAGAAAGAGCCATGTGCTTAAAATTGCAATTTTTGCTTCAACTGCAAGGGAATATTGTCAGCCCCTTAAGCATAAATGTTTATACTACTTCTACATAGAGGGGACTGCTTTGAAGAATTGTGGCTGAACCACCAGCCATACCTTAGAGGGGATTTTGAGTTTCTTTCCCTTCTTCAAAGTCCGAAAGAAACATCCTTGAGTCGAATGGTTATGAAGGAAGTGTTTTCCATGAATGATTGGTCAAATGGAAGCACTAGTAATTTTCTTCCCAAAGAGTCTAGTCGACTCTAAAATGGAGCAGTTCTTCTGGGAGGCAACCAAGCTAAGTAATAAGATTCTCCATTCTCTTTTCTTTTATATATATTTTTAGTTATTTTATTTGTTGGGTTTTTTTTACCGTTGGGATGAAAATTCAGCAATGTTTTAACTTTTGTTGCTAGTAAGCTGTAATAAGATAAGTTTGAAGCTCAAATACAAGTTGCTCACTAGTTTGCAAGAGCCAAGGCAAGAAGTTGGAAAGGATTTGATGTAATTATAGTGCTTGAAGTGTGAAAAAATGAGTGAGATGTTCATCAAATTTAGGTTTTTGAGATGAAATGGAACCAACGGAACTGAAAATATAAAGTCGAAGGTTCATGATCATGCTTAAGGAGAATTGAAGACAAGAGATGAGTTACATGAATGAGCACAAGGGTTGCTATTGGAGGAATTTGAGAGAATATATAAGATGAAGGACTTTGGAAGGATAGCAAGTGATATGGGCAAGAGACAAAGCAAGGAGAACCTAAGGAGTCAAATCATCACACTGGACAGCATTGAACATTCTGATTTTTTCAGGTATTGATTGAGGGCTCCAAATGGTTCACACCTCAGCCCATGAGCACATTCCCACATTGAAAAGCTTTCCAACGAGTCTCACATCCAATTCCGAGCTAAATGAAGGAGATATGAGTTTAACAAGTTGATAAAAACAGGGGTGTCGAGTAGAATTGCCGATGTGACTAGCACCACGGGGCCACGAAAACAAGAGGCTTTTTAACCCTTTTAAAACCCATTTTTCTTCTTCCTACTTTATACTCTATCTTGCCATACTCTTTCCTCCAACCCTTTTGTAACTTCTAACCACTTTCAAATTCTTCTCCCATCCACCTAAATCCTAAATCACATTCCTGGTTCAATCCATCTCCATTTCATTCAAGTTTCAAACTCATCACAAAACCCACAAACTTGCCTTTGCTGTCCTCAATTTTCCATCCATCATTCCAAGCATCAAAGAGGAGTTAATGAAGAAAATTTCTTGTGCTTATTGTTTGTTTTGGTTCTTTGTGGATCATTGTTGATTGTGGAGTGATTTGCATGTATTGAAGGAGGTTTCGAAGAATCAAAACTCACTCATTTGAGGTGAAGGAAGTCGCAATACCATGTTTCGAGAAAATGCCAAAGCCACTTTCATGGCTCCAAAGAAGCAAAAGAGTGTATCAAGGGGTAGTACACCAATGTCAATGTCTGAAAATCATCAAGGTTTCTATTCAAAGTGGCCAAGACTACAAGCAGCCCACTTTTCCCAACTCTCTTATTACCCTTTGCTTTATTAAGCCTTTTTGTCATTGTTAGACATTTAGGACAATGTCATCTCAAAGTTCAGTGTTTATTTTTGGTTAGTTTATCATGTCACACCACATGTTGCAAATGACAACTTTGAGGATGAAATTTCTGGTGCTTCTTTTCTGGATAATGACTTCATTTGATGCTTCCTAACTTACATCTTAGTTTGATATATTTTTTTTAGTTAGTGTTTATTGAGTTAATTGAGTTTTGCTTGGAGTTGTTGTGATGTCAATAAGGACCATAAATGAACCCTTGGCATATGGACAATATTAAAGATAATAAGACTTAATGCTTAATGAGTTATCTCTTTAATAGGCTATTTAGTCATTGGTTTCTCAAAATCCATGCACGTGTCACTAAGTGTACCTTTGAAAAGCTTTTGCTTAGGTTAGAGAAGATTTATGAGAATCCATCTAATTTTGATCTCCATAGGTTCTAGAACTGTTCTATTATTGCTTGAGGCGAAATCCTAGGCAACACAACAATTGAGAAATGACAGGCTAACTCTTGGAAAGATTTGTGGCTTTCAAGCTAACTCCTATTAATATGCATATGCATAGTTCCTAGTACCAAAGATGTTGAGCCTTAAAGAGCCAAAAAAATTTGCTTATAAAAAAAAAGTTTGAAGCCAATAACTTTTCCTATACATCACTATCCCCAATAAAGAACCAAACCTCACCCATAACATGAGGATTTGAAACATAATTGAGAAATGTAGCGAGGAGTTTAGGAGTTATTTCTTCATAGGAAAAAATAACTCCAAATCGTTGAAATGAGTTGTTGGAAAATCAAAAGAGGTTGTTAAAAAGAAAAAAAGAAAAAAGAAAACGGTAAAAATATCAAGTGTAAAAGAAGAAATATACAATAAAAAGTCAAGGAGTGCAGTGAGTCTAGCCTCAGAACATTCCTTCCTAGAGCAAGTAAATCCTAAGGGTGTCTCAACACCTAGTACCCTAAGACCAATCGTCTAGGAGTCATTGATTTAAAGTCGCTAAGGGTTGGTAGAAAGTTTAAGGGGGTTTTGACATTGCACCACTTAATAACCTTGTCTTAAAGAAAAGGTTTCTGGTGTTTGCTGAAAGAATGCAGAATTTGTGCAAAAGTGATATGAGGAGTATGGAAGGATGCACCTAAACAGATTTTTGGGTGTTTGAGAGTGTCACTATGTTGATGGTAAAACCAGGATGGAGTAGGAGCTGTCAATGTAGAAAAATATGTATGTTCGGGGTAAGTTTTAGCCTGAAATGACTAACAACTACCTCTACCCAAGCCTTACACATGTTTATAAACACCTACTGATCTCGAGAGTTGTGTGCCTACATTAGTGGGAGAGGATAAGAACAATGTTTATGGAACCTAAATAAATTATCTTAGGAGATCCAAGGTGACTTATCTCAATTTCTCATAAACTCATCTAGCTTGCAATTGTTTGGATAGGAAGACCACACACACACACACTAGTGAGAACCATGATCTAAATTTTTTCTATTATGAGATTAGTTCTAATTATTAAAATGAATAAATTATCTTGATCATATTTTCTATATCTCCTTGTAAGGGTGATTCTTGAGACACATATCACATACCCTCTTGCAGCTTGGATTACTCTCGGTTTTGCTAAATAAAATGGTGAAATGAGCTCTTTTCTTCATTTGTCGGGACAAGCAACTCTTTTCTTTTCTTTGCTCATGACAAGCAAAACTTCAAGTTTGAGGGTGTTTGATGAGTGCAAACTCATCTATGTTTTCAGCTCATTTCACATGCTATTTCACAGATTTAATATCCATATTCATGTAAAATCCTATAAAATTTCCTCTAAAACTTGGTTTTAGGATTATTGATGAGTAAGCAAGTGATTCGCAAGAAATGAGCAATATATTTCAAAAGAAGAGTCAACCGAGAGTCTCACAGCCTGCTACTGAAGATGAATTTTTCTGTACCATCTGAACATCAAATGGTTCAAATTCACTTACGGTTGCATTCTTACATTCAAAGATCTTTCCAACGAGTACTCACACGCCCAAATCCGGAAGTTAAACGGCAGCTTACGGCCCCGACAAGTTGGAGAAGAAAACCGTCAGAAATGGTGTCGCTGATAGAAATGGTGTCGCGACAGGAAGTGGTGTCGCGACAGGAAATGGTGTGTCGCGATGTGAAATGGTGTCGCGATGTAAAAACTCCTGCGGTCGCGACCAAAAAAGCCGTTAAACTCAAAATGCCGAAATTCTGATATTTGACCTAATTTCAAGCCCATTTCACCCTGGTGACCATATATATACTGCTTTTTGCGTGTGAAAGAGGCAAGCTGAACATCGAGAACCTCTTTCATGTGGTTTCCTCTAGACCGCCCATTTTCCAGCTTTTTCTACATATTTTGATCTTTTTAATTCGAGAGTAATTTTTTAGCATTTTATTTCTAATAAGATATTTCGGTGTCATACATCGAGATTCGTATTTATTAATGTTCGTAAGATTGGCAAAATCTTGATTTTTCTCTCATGTGGGTTTCTCTATAAATCGCCCATTTTCTTAGTTTTTGTCAAGCATTTTTATTTTTAATTAGATTCAGAGTAGTTTTAGAGGAGATTTTTATTTTTATTGAAGAGATTTCTTGATGTACTTTGATATTCAATTTATTTACCGTTGAGGCGTAAGATTTAAGCTCAAATCAGGTTTTCTCTTCTTTCTCGATTTCTTTCTTCATTTTCACTTTTTGTTTGATTAGTGATGATTGAAACTAAAGAATGGAACATTAAACACCCTTGGGGTCAGTTTAATTGTCAACATTTAGATTTGCGCTTTTGGGTTATTTTGTGGGTTTGAATATCGAATCTATATAATCGGGTAAATGCTTCATATAATGAATTGTTCTAATATTAGTAGCCATACCCAAAAGAGCCGTATCTTGCTCGATTTCAGAGGCCCTCTGAATGACAAATAATGCGCCGCATTCGAGATTCCGAGTAAAGAATGGGTGAACTTGGTGGTATGTTGGGACTAATATCTCGAACTAATGAACTCGAAAATTACTGACATAGATCACTAATTTACTCATGGTGTGAGGATTAATTAGATTTATGTATCAATTTAGTTGATAAGAGGTTTTCTGCCGATGAAAGATCTTGATCCCGTGTTAGCAAAGATCTAATCAAGGAGATAGAAAATTTTATTAGATTCAAGGACGAGATACCACCATATCGAGAAGGCTTGCATTATCCTCGTTCCATGGGGCAAGAATTCTTCGGGCCCTAATGATAGACCTTAATCTTGGACACCCTTCCCCGATTTCCTGGTGGTCCTACTTCTAATGAAGTCCCACTCGTATAATCCCTAGGAAGATACTGAACCCCACCTTAAGGAAGAGAGTAACACCATGTATTAATTTAATACCCAATTATACATAAATATATATAAAAACCCGCAACAATTATAAATGAGGTCTTGTAAAAGTTCCATACGAATATCAGAGCGTTCTAAGAGTATTGTGGATTTAGGGGTACAAGTATAAATGAATAAGTCCAATGCAACAAACTCAGAATAGATAAATGCGATAGAGTACGACAAATTGCATGAGAGATGACACAACTGGCGCGAATAGGCCCTACCGAACTGTCTCACCTAGTGGAACAGATGAACAATAATGTGAGATAATAAATCTCGAGTGGCATAGTTTATAAGGAAAATAACATTTTTATATTTCAATGGTTCTCCTCTCAAAACCTTCCGTTCACTTTGTAAGTTCCCCGTTTAGAAACATTTCACAAAACCCAACTTTTACCCCAAGTCCAACATATGCAGATCATGCTCAACAAATTAGCTTCGTCCCAATGTTAAGAAACATAATCCGAACTATACACAACATAAAGCCAAGCAATAAACATGTAATAGTCATCAAGGGAGGGTAATAACCATGAAATGCACCAAACCATGAGTATTAAAACAGTTGTTCATTTAGAAAATCAACAACGCCCATACCATATAAACCAACGCTGTACCGCACTACGTAATTTATCCTAAACCGGCCGGGTAAACCGACTCACGCCACCGCGGGCAAACCCAAATACCAAACCGCCGGTCAAACCACCTCACGCCACCGCGGCAAACCCGTAATACCAAACCATCTGGGATCAAAACCGACCACGCTCACCGCGGTAAACCTGCACAAAACCGTCTGCGTCAAACCACCTCACGCCACCGCGGGTAAACCCGTAATACCAAACCATCGGATCAAAACCGACCTCACGCCACCGCGGTAAACCCGCATTACCAAACCGTCGGGTCAAACCGACCACGCCACCGCAAACCCGTATCGCATTTCAAACCGCCGGGTCAAACCGACTCCTGGCGTCACCGTGGCAAACCCAAAATACCAAACTGCCGTCAAACCGACCACGCCACCGCAAACCCAAAATACCAAACCGCTGACCAAACCGACCACGGCAATGTGGCAACTAATAAACCGCCGGGTCAAACCGACTCACCCAAGCAACGCGGGCAACTAATAAACCGCTTCAGTCAAACTCCACTCACCCAACGCGGGCAACTAATAAACCCGGCGGACGCCCCAAAACCTCGGGTCCGTTGACTACCCGTCACCATGAATACAGGCGGAGGCCCGTTACCCGATCACTAATTTAGAGAAAATCAGGCAGTCTCCTTTGTACGGGGAGCTCTACCCAGCCAAAATACCCGCATGAAACCCTGTCCCAAGCGTACCCAATATATTCAATATATCCAAGAGATCAAATCACATGAGAATACGGCCACTGGGCCCATAACGATACTCATAATACATACTAACTATGAATTCAACTATATACCCATTGAAGTTACAAGAGTTCAAATGTTTGATTTTATACAACATATATTAAAATTAGGAAAATTTAATACATGTAGATATCACAAGCCAAAGCCACAATCCGGCTTTTCTTCTAATCCACGGCCCTAGATGAGCCTTCTCCTCGTACGCCTCCCTGCATCTTCGTGAAAAGGGATCCTAATGGACGGGTGAGCTAAACTCGTAGGGAGAATCGCCCTGTGCTTAAATGGGCTACTCACCACCTAAGTGCTGCAATGTTCATTTAAACAAACATTCAAGCAAATGCATGATCCTACTTGAATGTCTACATGACCAACTCGCATCCCGAGTCCTCACTGGAGCCTCTCTCACACTCCAAGCCTCGTATGAGAATTATCATTTTATTAGTGGCAACTCCTCCATGAATATATATCAATTGGGCCGCTCCGACGATTGATATATTAATTGTTTGCGACCATCTCCGATGAATATATATCAATCGGGCCGTCCGACTGGATATATTATTTAGTTTGTGGATCATCTCTCCGATGAATAAATATCAACCGGGCCGCCCGACGGTCGGGATATTATTTAGTTTGACTACCTCCGATCATTTAATATTTTAGACTACCCTCCGAACCACTTTCCTCTAGACTTATCTCATGCACTCACTCCTATAATCCTAGGGTGATCCAGTGCATATGGAATGCATGTATGCCACCAATACGCCTAACATGCAAATATATAAACATGAATATATTCGCAGATAAAAATTAAATCACACAAACATGTTATGTAATTACTATTTCACGCATAAAAATTTGGGTTCTCGGGCTAATATTCAAACACAAGCAATTCGATTCAATTACTTAACTAAACACATAATTTTACGAAAATATATTCTTGAATATTGTTTCGGGAATAGTGAAACCCTCGGTTACTATTCCCGAAAGATCACAAATCAACGGTTCACTTAGTGAACCCGAAATTCACGGCCATTCCCGGCCCAAATTCAATCAAAGCATGATTTAACACCACCATACCCATTTTCCATACCCACACGTGCCTGCTGGAGCGTACCTACGGGGCCGCCCCATTTGTTTCAAAATCAGATAATTCTGCCCCATACTGGGACCGATCCAACAAATTTCAATGGCCTCTTAATCGACCAAACATTCGAAAAAACACTAAAATGGGAATAAAACCTAAGTAGGGAGAAAATCCTACCTCAAGGAGTTTGAAGAAACTCGATCCCGAGTCCACGCTTAGCCCCGTCCCGCTGTGAACATTTCTCCTCGCCCCAAGACCGCCGACGGCCTGACTGTCGCAAATCTAGAGAGAAGCATGAGGTTCCTTCTCTAAACCTCCTTTCCGCCGCCCACCGCATCCCCCGTCCCTCCAACTCCCGTTTTTTCTTTGGTTTTGAATTGGAGAAGAGATAATCGTAGCGATTTTGTCTTTTTTGCGCTATTTAATCCATTTAATTAATACCTTATTTCTTTCTCCGCTTGACATTCGCACTATCTCGGCCACCCATTTTCATCATTTCTCACTCATACTAATTTACATTAAGACATGCTATCTCAAGGTTTTCGTCGCATCGAAATCTAAGCATTTAAGACCTTCAACAAATGACATGCCTAGAAAAACGTGCCGGACTGACCGCCTCAAAGAAATTGCGAAATTTTACGTGCTAACTAGGATTTCTCGCGAGAGACGATTCCAACTGGTACAATCCGCTTCTCATTATCCGAGATCTAGGGAATTAATTACTGATTTTTGAACCGTACTAAAATTTTGTAATCAAAATTACGATTTTACCCTTATTCCGTAAATTGAAATTTCGGTTCTACATTCTCCCTCTTCTAGAAAGCACTTCGTCCGAAATTCAGGACTATCATAATCACAAGACATGCATATGCAACGCACTCATCATGCATGTAAACCAATCATTTAAACCTTAAACGATCAAACTACGTACCTTCATCCCTAAACCAAGGGATAGGTGGCCCACATTGTGTCCTCACGCCCACGCTGGGATTCTCCACTCACAAGGTCGCCCATAGCATCCTCATTCTCAGTCTCACGGTCTTGCGTCGCAAAACCTGCTCACGGCTATCAACAATGCACACTGGTCCCTCCTCGAAGGCCCCATCCGTGTCAATCTCAATCTGTCCCCAATCCACCTCATGAGCTGGATCTGGAGTATATTTCCGGAGTATGGAGACGTGAACACCTGCGGACACCCCAATACGTCGGACGCAGCCAACCGCGCACAGTCATGAATATCCCCTCGAGTATCCCGAAGCGCCTAATAAAACTTCTGGCCGATACCTTCCCACGCCGCTCGAACCGATCACCTCCTTAGGCACGCCTTCAAGAAAACGGTAGATCACTAACCTCGAACTTTATATTGACGCCCACACTACAGCTTCAGGCCTCGAGCCGTGAGGAAGACGCTATCGTATCAAGCTCACCTCTCGTAGGTGTCTTTAATCGATCAGACCCGCGATGGATCTCTCTCCCACCTCGGTCCAACATAACCCGTGAATCTACATGGCCTCCCATACCATAACCTCATAAGGAAAGCATTTCGTACACCCTACCGGTAACTTTGTTGTGGGCGACCCGCTAAGGGCAATTAATCCCCACTTATGACCCAGACACATGTTCGCAATATGTCCTTCTAACACCCGTGATAATCCATACACGTAATCCTACAATAACCTCTTACTTCGTGCGAACGCCGACCTTCCCAAGGTCACAATCACCGACAATCCAATGGACTCAACTCAATCCACATGCCATGCATGACCTCCATTTATCGAGCCCTTGCTCGCCTCAACAACACCCAATGCACCCAAAAGGTACTGCTCGCTGCTAAACCCCGAGTCACTCTCGACTCCTATCACTCAACTCGCCCACGCGTGATAATCAACAAAGGTGTTTTCATCTCGAGCAACATAACGCTTCGGCTTACACTTCGAGCCTGTTACATTTCCTGATTCAACTATGAGTCTTCTTTGAACGTAGTCCTAAAGACAAGCTCAAACCACACTCACCAAGAGTGGTGAATGACCATATTGTGCACCCACACCCGACTCGATGTGATGTTACCGTGCCCGCGAACGCAATAATGCCACACTGTGACAACCAATCCCGGTTCCACCATGAGCAGAATCTGAGAGATTTTCCACTCATAATTCCGACCTATCAGGTCAACTCTCACCCTACATCCTAGGGAAGAACATCTATACTTGGCTTCTCTAAAGGCCTTAACCTCTAAGCCCAAATCCCATGTCGTGTCGGGTATGATAACCCTGCCTAGGTCTCAATTACTGACAACCCGATGGTTATCAACTCATCCATGTCAACCTGACATCAACAACCAATAGGTCTACTTCAATTCAGGTCCACTACGCCGTCCGCCGTAACCCCGATTCGTCCCGACTTCGACCCACACTCCGGGCCCTCCGACCTATATATGGTCGGAGTGCTTCAGATAGCCCCGAAATCGAAACTAGTTCCTCGAATTCGCATTTAGGGGTGTAGAGGAATGGAATCGTATACTCTCCTGTTCTACGGCTAACTGGGACTGGATTGTCCCAAGGTCTTGGGATCCCCGTCTCGGGGAACTCCCGTCACTATGCTCAACTCGGCCCTAGTCCCAAACCAAGTGCGGCTGCACCTTCCGCTCATCCCGCGAACTAGAGAAAACTGACTCTCCTCTTGTTACCAACACCCGTATCACAAGTGTTCCAAGTATCCTCAATCTCTCTCTCTATGGTCAGGGCTGTCCCAACCATGGAGTCCATATCCCGTAGGCGAGATCTCTACAATCCCGCCCGAACGGACAATCGCACCATTCTCGCATCTCCCCGTAATACCCCGCCAATCCTAAGAAACTACCATCTCAAGATTGACATTCGGTCTCTCCAAACTCCATCTCTCTGCCTCAACCTTCTAGGTCGACCGACACTCTCGGGTGTCGACACCACGTGTCCCAAAATCTCTCGCAAGCTAAAACTCGCAGACCATGAACTTGGGCTGCATGCTTGATGGTCTCTTAACAACCAGAAACAACTCAAGCGATACCATGTTCCCACTGACCGGGAGTAGATCAAAATGTCATCCACGAAGATTACTTAATAAATCGATCCGCATAGGTTGTAATCTCATGCATCAGATCCATGAATACGCTACGCGATTCACAATCCAGAGGGCATCACCGTGAAACCTGTGAGTGCCCATAACGCATCCTAAACGCCGCCTTGGGGTGATATCTGTCTCCCTAACCTTCATCCTATGATGACCAAAGGCGGTCTATCTTGAATAGACTCGCGCCCTCTCGACCGGGGTCAAATAAATCATCAATCCTAATGGGTACCGATTCGATCATAACCCCTGCTCCACCTATAGTCACTGCACAAATGGGCTGGCTCGCCTCTTTCTTCTTCACAACTAGAACCGAAGCACCCCATGGCGAAGTGCTCGGTCTAATAAACCCCTTGTCCAATAGCTCCTTTTACTGGACTCTCGAAGTTCCTACAATCTCAACTCTGCAAGCATCCTATGAGTCATTGAGATGGTTGAATATACCAGGGTGTAACTCAATACCGAAGTCTACATCCCTATGCGGAGGTAGTCCAGGTAGCTCATCGGGAAAAATATTCGCGTACTCGCAAACCACTCGAGGTAGATCTAAGTCTGGTCTCACCGCCCTCTGCAGGCTCGCGAGCCAACCCGCTAACGCTCTCGACACTTGGACTCAGATAATCACCGGGGGAAAAAAAAAAAAAAAAAAAAAAAAAAACAAGTCATGCTCGCCCTGAATACCATACGAGTACCGGCCCCGTAGCGGTAACTCTCCTATGCTCATAATCGATAATGATCCCGTGTTGTCACTAATCCATCCCTTGGGGATGATATCGAACTGACATGTCCGTGATCCTCGCTCCACCGTGGAGTAGAGTCCCCGAGACTTAACCGCACCCGACTCCATCATTCTATTCTCGCCTAATCCCTAGGGAGAATCAACACAGACTTAAGGTCTCTAGAGGTACTCGCCCATTTCCATAACTCATATTTGGGTCTCATTCTCTAGCTAGAACCGCAGCTAGTCTTAATCCGGTCGCGCCGAGGTAACTCATAGCCTCTAACACTTTCTGCTTCCGCATAAACCAACGGTCTCACCACGGTCTCCTCCTTGTGAAGGTCGGAGGATGATACGCCCTAAACCTCTAAAGGTTACTAGGATCTTCTTATCTAACTCCGCTATACTGGGCCTGCGGCATAAAGATTCATTGTATTACCATACTCGCAAAAGTCTCGCAATCAAACACCGACAGTTCACTCAAGGTCTCCGTGGACGTTCTCTTACGCCCCGACTCTACCAGCCATTTCACCCATTCATGTAATTTTCATTTCGGGCCTAACTAGCACGCACATGCCAATAGACTTGACAACCATGAACTAGAACCCGCTGTCCATTTCCTAAGCTGCTAAATTCCAACCATTTAATTCGCTTTATCTTCAAATAAAATTTTGGCTCTGTCTACTTCATCATCCAACTCCTAAGGTCGTAATCCCTAACCTTAGCATTCATCCTTTTCCTATAATGCATTACACCACGCATATAATTTCGTACGTTAACTACCACGCAATCACCATTCTCAAATGGTACTAAATCCAATACAAGATTCTAAGGTACAACCACACTCAGACACTAATCATACACATAACTCACAGTTGTATACGCAATCATTTCAAGGCGAAAATATTTGCTTTCTAACAAATTCTTATTTTCAAAATTTTATTTTATTTTTTTTGAAAATTTTATTTTTCTAAAATTTTATCAAAATTATTTGATTTTATTTGGATTTTTAAATATTTTTAAAAATTTTTTTTTTTCGAAAAAAATTTCGAGATGAACAAAGATTCATGAACCGAGTCCAACAAAGGACTAAAATACTATCGGCTCGAAAATCGGCCCAAAGTCAAGCCTGGATGCCCAAGCACCCGCCAGCCCTGCCCAAACAGTACGCCCAAAAAGACAGTGAGCGCCAACTGCCGCCGCGCCTCCCGCGCGCTGGCAAGGCTGCCGCTTCGCGCTCGCCGCCAGCATTCGCTGTGACGCTGCTTGCGCTCGCGCGCTCAAGGCTGTTGCGGCGCACAGACTGGGCGCTGCGCCGCTTCGCCGCATCGCGCCGCGCTAGCCAAGGCCACGCTCGCTGCCGCGCTTACGCTTCGCTGGCTGCCGCAGACGCGCTTCGCTTGGGCCGCTTTCGGTGACGCTTAGCGACTCGGCGCCTCAACATCAGATTATCGTGGTCGTAGTGCGCTACAGTATGAGCCAGAGTCGTGGGCTCCGGTCGCGACACAAATACAGCCTAAATTCTCTCCTAGGCTTCTCCACTCGCTTTTCACAATACACCTACCGTATTAAGCACACACCCACATCCAGTTTCCTACTTGGAATCTCGCAATACAAATACTGTATTGCAACACAAAATCCTTCCCTTTAAGCCTTCCTTGCAATATAATTTGGCCTTACTTCCTGCAATACAAATTTTTTTCTTGCAATACAAATGGGCAGTAGCCCATTCCAGATTTTTCTGCACAAATTTTTTTTTTTTCATTATAATTATTATTATCATTTTTCATTATTTCCAACACTTGAAAAAATCACTAAAATCATATTTTTTTTTTCCACACTCTTTAATACTCAAATAAATTTATAAAAATTTATTTAACCCCATTTTCTAAAATTTTACACCCCATAAAACCTTAGAAAATTATTTTTTTTCTAATTCTCTAACAAAATAAATTTATAAAATTTATTTTCTTTTTTTTCCAAGATTTTATCAAAATTTTCTCCACTAAATCAATTTATGAAAATTTATTTTCTTCCATTTTCTTCAATTTTACTACTTGTAAAATCATAGAAAATTATTTTCAATTCTCATCAAATAAATTTAGTAAAATTTATTTTTCTTGACTTAAAATTCTTCTCATCTTCACAATCCAAATAAATTTAGTAAAATTTATTTGATTTAATTTTCTTCGCTTACACTGTGAAACCTTAAAATTTAAATTTTTTTTCACCTTTAAACCCCACTAAATTTTTCTTCCAATTTATTTCCATTTATTCTTCTTGTCTAGCTTTTACACACCGTAAAAAACTCCTAAACATGTTCCAACACCCATGTGCTAACCACTTAAGCACATAACTATTCACAACACAAACAACATGGCATACACACCATTCATCAACTTTCACATGTTCACACACACTCACCAATTAATTCACAAAATCACACAAACACATACAACACATGCATCGTAGGGGTGTCCTAGTGTTAACCCGTGATTTTCCTAGGTAATCCCATACCTAAACCGAACATCAAACCACACCTAGTGGTGATGCTCATCCTCAACTATGGCCTAAGCCCAAATTTCTATCCATAGGTTTCCATAAACTTATACTCCACACCATACCACGAGTGGTGATGGATACCCAAACCCGAGCCCTCTAGGTATTCAGATACCCAAGCTCGATACCAAACCGTGACGCCCAAAACTCCGGGTCCGTTTGACTACCCGCAACCCGCTGAATACAAGTGGAGGTCGGCCACCTTCGACGCCACTTTAGAAAACCCATGCAGTCTCCTTTGTACCGAGCTCCACCCAATTAAAATACCCGCATGAAACCCGCCCCAAGCAAATTCAATATATTCAATATATCCAAGAGATCAAATCACATGAGTACTACCACTTGGGCCCACAACGATACTATACATACTAACTATGAATTCAACTATATACCCAATAGTTACAAGAGTTCAAATGTTTTACTTATACAACATATATTAAAATTGTGGAAAATTCTAATACATGTAGATATCGCTGTCAAAGCCAATCCTAGCTTTTCTTCTAATCCACGGTCTTAGGATGAGCCTTCTCCCGTACGCTCCCCCGTACTCAAGCAGCGATCCCACTGACGCATGAGCTAAAGCCCGCAGGGAGAATCGCCCTAAACGGGCTACTCACCACCTAAGTGCAATGTTCCAATTTAAAACAAACATTCAAGCAAATGCACGATCCTACTAATGTTCATACGACCAACTCTCGCATCCCTATCCTCACGATTCTCCCCCACACTCGCCTAAGCCTCGTATGAGAATTATCATTTTGTCATAAGGTCCTCCATGAATATATATCAATCAGTCATCTCGACGATTGATATATATATATTAATTGTTTGTGGACTCACTGATGAATATATATCAACCGGCCGTCCGACTGGGCTGATATATTATTTAGCTCAGGACTATCCTCCATGAATATCAACTCGGGCCGCTCCGACTCGCTGATATATTATTTAGTTTGACTACCCTCCCATCATTTAATATTTTAGACTTACCCTCCCAACCACTTTCCTGGGGACTTGTCTCATGCACTCACTCCTATAATCCCAGTGGTGATCTACATACGAATGCAATGTGGCGCTCCAATACGCCTAACTACATGCAAATATATAAACATGAATATATTCGCATAAAAATTAAATCACACAAACATGTTATGTAATTATCATTTCACGTGATCAAAATTAGCCTCTGGGCTAATATTCAAACACACAAGCAATTCGATTCGAATTACTTAACTAAACACATAATTTTTCCAAAATATATTCTTTGAATATTGTTTCGGATATGAAACCCCTCAAGCTACTATTCGAAAGATCATTAAATCAATCCTGGCTCACTTAGTGAACCCGAAATTCACGCCATTCCCTACCAAATTCAATCAAAGTACGATTTAACACCACCATACCCATTTTCCATACCCACACGGCCATGGAGCAGTTACGGTCGCTCCATTTGGTTTCAAAAAATTACACTTAGCCCCATGTTTTGGGGGACCGATCCAACAAAATTTCAATGGCCTCAATCGACTCAAACATCTCAAAACACTAAAACTTAATAAACCCAAAAGAGAGGAGAAAATCCTACCCTCAAGGAGTTCAAGAACTCCCGATCCCGGAGTCCACGCGCAGCCCGTCCCGCTGTGAGAACATTTCCTCCTTTCTCGCTTCGAAGACCGCCGACATCTGATTCATCAGAAATCTAGAGAGAGAAGCATGAGGTTCTCTCTCTAAACCTCCTTTCCGCCGCCCACTGCATCCCCCTGCTCCAACTCCCGTTTTTTTTTCTTTGGTTTTGAATTTGGAGAAGAGATACTGTAGCGATTTTTTGTCTTTTTGTGCCATTTAATCCATTTAATTAATTAATTCATTTCTCCTAGCTTTGACATTCGGCACTATCTCGCCACCCATTTTCATCATTTCCTCTACTCATACCACTTATGGTACATGAGTACATGCTATCCGTGCTTTCGTCGAATCAAAACGGCATTTGCACCCAACAAATGATGCCTAGAAAACGTGTCACCCGACCGTCTCAAAGAAATCGAGAATTTTACGTTGCTAACTAGATTTCTCACGAGGACGATTCCAAATCTGCATAATCCGCTTCATCATCCGAGATCTAGGGAATTAATTACGATTTTAACTCGTAATTAAAATTTTGTAATCAAATTACGATTTTACTTTATTCTTAAATTGAAATTTCTAGTCTTACAAAACCGCTCCCATTCTCACATGTACCTTTCCAACACACCGTGACGTAGTCACCCACAAAATCTCAAGATCCACCTTTTCTTTTACAATAGTTTTTCAAGATAGTTTACAACCTCAATCCATGTACCCCAAAATATCCAAACACCACCGACTCATCCACTTAACACAAAGAAACTTTCAAATAGTTAAATGTTGACAAAATTCACATGAATGATAACTTGTTTTATATGAAAACCGAAATCATGTTTGAATGCAAACTAACCATCTCGATCAAAATAGTATATATATATAAAGTATTAAATCATGTAATAGATATATCGACATATCCCAAATCATTTAAAAGCATATAAACCACTCACGTAATTATGACGCGCCCCAAGCCTCCCGTGATAGTCTCCTACCAGCGCTGCCTCGTAATATAGATAAAACTCCGCCTTAGGCTCTAATAACTAACCAACAACCTGTGGATGCCCCGAAGGCCTTAGAATAACCGTTAACTACGAAACCATCAAAATTGGACTCCTATTGGTGTCCAATTACAGGTGTGCCCTATAGACCCGATACCTAAAATTGGGGCTTTTCACCCGGAGCTAATTTCTAAATTGAACCGGCCCACACCTTAAAAACATCCAATTTCACTAATACAACTTCACTCTTGGCCACAAATTAACCAATCTGGTACTCTATTTCTTCAAATTCGAATTTCCTGGGTGAATTACCCTAAACAACCTAAAAATGGAAACCCAACCAAACGATGTCCAAATTTACAAACGGCCATATCAATGGAAAGCCCAAGAGACCAGGAACTCATTGGTACCATTACCTTGGTCCAACAGTCTCTGTGGTGGCCGGAAAACCCGATCTAAGCTTCGATTCGCTTCAATGTAACTTCCAAACTGCACGCAATCTGAAAAATGACCACGCGACAGTCAGGCGTCCAAAACGCGAAAGGAAGCAGGGTGGCCCAGGCCGGAATGGCCATAAATCATAAACTCGTGGTCGAGAGCTCTGGCTTCGTTCGGCCGATCCTGGCTGAACCGACTGGGCTGTTAGCCTTAAAATTTTACGACCGGCATCGTCCGGCGGTGGAGCACCCGGTAGTCCGGCGCGTGTACAGTAAATCCGGCCGGTGGTGGCTCGTCTGGTCCGATTTCTCAAGGCGCGCAGGTGGCTACTCTACCAAAAGGTGTTCCCTTGCTTGAGAGTTTTCTTAGGGTTTTGGGAGCCTAAGTGTTGTTTTGGGCTAGGTTTTCATTTGGTATCACAAGCTATGTTTATATGTGTCTGGTGGTCGCTTTTCGGGTAAAAATCCCGCATGCAACTTGGACACTAATAAAGGTTACCGTTGAACTTTAATGGCCGTGAATCTCTTATCCGTAAGTCGGATTTGTGACGCTCCGCCTGCCTATGAACTCGTACGACGAGGCCTACGAAATGGCGTCTTAGTTAACCTAAACTATTCCTCCGAAAAAGTCAAACTTGGTCAACTTGGTCAAATCTCTAATAACTCTGGTCAAACTTGGTCAAACTTGGTCAAACTCAGATATTTGGTAACTGGGTCGTTACACCTAAGAAATGGCTGTGAAGTATTGAAAATAAAAACAATCAAATCTTAAAAGAGTGCCAATTTTATAAGTATTATTTAGACCCATTTGTCCCGAAGCGAATACAGGTGTTAGATAAATGAACGTGACAAGATGGAGAAACTGAGCTATACTACATTGTTTCGACAAATCCAACATTCAACTCACAAATGTTGCACTTTCAAAGAAATGCAAACTGTTTTGTAAATAATTATCCTTATCCCTAAGGCCTCTTTTCATACCTTTTAGAATTAAGTAGTTTATTTGGTAGATTTTAGGATTAGTTTTAAATCAGTTTTTGTTTTAATTAAATTGATTTTATTCCACATCCTACTTGGTCGCCTAAATAGTGAAGAGCCCTTGTAAAATCGGGGTGATCAAATTCCAATTACAGAGAACCTCCAACTCTCGTGGGTACGATATCCCACTCCTGTGAGTCCACTTTATTACTGTGATGACCCGTGCACTTCATGAAAGGGGCTGAGGCCTGTGAATACTTTTTATTTCACTTTTGAGTACACTTACTGCTTTCAAATCACAGCATTTACTACACATTCTCCACTCCTTGGCCATATTTCATATCATTTGGTCTCTTTACAAGTTTTCACACACAATGACAGATAATAGTCCTTAGTAATAACGTCATAAATTTGTATATGTTCTTTGGTCTTAACAGTTTTTGGCGCCGTTGTCGATCGCGCTAGCTCATTTTCTCTCTCATTGGAAGTTGACATTTTGAAAATCACTAATTCTAATTTAGTAATTTTTATTTTTATTTTTATCTTTTGGTTGTGATTTGTTTCTAGTGAATTTTTTTATTAGTATTTTGTACTTTATTTTCTTTTGTTTTTCTTCTTATTTGTTGGTACTTATGGAGGAACATTCATTAGAAGATAGATTTGCCTCCATAGAAGCCAAGCTTGAACTACTTCTTCATAAATTGGACCAAAGAATTCACAAATGACTACTCCACGAATAAAGGAGTATTGCCTTATCAAGGGAGTTCAATCCCACATTTCAGAGGAAGAAGAGTTGTCTCCCCAGCATGGCGCATTTTTATCTACACAAAGTAACAAGCAAGAGGATTAATCTTCATGAGCAGAAATTTCCAAATTTAGATGCCTTCCAAGTCAACACTAGTGCTAGATAGAAAAATGTAGAAGCTCAAATAAGACACTTGGTCCAAGCATTCAAGGAAAAATTCTCTAGGACCTCTCCTAGTAACACTTTGCACTACAAGAAAAAAGGGTTACCTTGACATATGATTCTTTAACATAAAAGTATATATGTTATTGTAAGTTGCCGTAATGGGAAACAATGACATATATAAATTAAATTTAAGTAAAAATGACATTTTTAAATTCTAATGAAGGAATATTGACATAAAGAGCAGGATTTTACCTGACTAAAATGATAAGTCAAGGTAGCATTAACATAACTACAACCCATTGTTTATACAATAAATATAATTACGTTAACACATAATTTATAAGTGAAGGTAACCCATTTAATTATCTGTCAAAAAATAGAAATAATAAATTATTAAATTAAAAATAAAAAATAGTAAAATATTTATTTTACTCATATATTTATAAAATTAATATATATATATATATATATATATATATATATATATATATATAGATATATTTAAATGTATATTTCTATTGAAATTTAAAAATGGAATTTGTTAATATTAACAAATAAAAATTTTCATATATATTTTACCATTATTTTATTTTCTTGTAAACTACAACATTTTCAAAGAAACTTTTGTAAGTTTTATTATGTAATATTGGATGTTGGGACTTTTGTAAGGATGGAGGTGTGATTGAAGGCCGTCCTTGAACGTCTCCATTGGGGTCCAAAAATTTAAATCACATAAGGTGTAAGTTAAAAAGAAAGATGCAGCACATCGATCACATGATGTTTGATGAACAGAAGGAGTCAAAATATATATTTGACTCTTCATTGAATTGCAAGCAATGGGAGTTAGCCACGTGGTGAGAAGAACCACACTCTAATACACCATCCACTTCTCTCCGTTTCTCTCATTATTAATCTCATTTTCTTCCTAAAACATTTTTTTCTATTTTATTCTTTTTTTTTTATCTCCCTCTAGATTCGATTTGGGAGCCATGAGCGACTCCATTGAAGCTTCTTCATATTGTTCATCTTTTCCAGAGAGTCAATCTTCATCCACCCCATACGCAAGCCTTTGGAGCATGGTCTTCTCCCAATTCCTAAACTCATCTTCACCAAACCCAGTGAACCCTAACTCCATTGTATGACTAGCTCGTAGCTGCTGACCATCGTGCTAGACGAGTGGGCTCACGATCTTGTCTAATTCTCTCCAGATCTGTGCTTGAAACTGTCCAACTCAATGGCGCTAGTGGAAGTCTAATTGTTGACATCGACATTTAATGGGTATTTGTCAGTCCCTCCAGGTGATTCTTTCATTTTTTTTTTTTTTTGTTCCCTTTTTGCTTGGGATCTTTAGTTAGTTTGATTTATGGGAGAAATTGTGTATCTTGAAATGGGTTTGGGAAAATTTAAGAGGGGTTTGCTCAATACAATAGTAGATTGCTATCCTTTCTCACATAAAATAGGATTTGGGGACTTAGTTTTGAATTTGTCTCTAAATTCGTATGTTTTTATTTGATTTAGGTGATAAATGTTTCATTAGGATGCAGACTATGAATTTGTGGTGGACATGAATAGTGGGGGAGAGGCCACATGCCCATTATTTCTAAGCATTTTCTAGTACATTTGGTAAGGGGTTTTGTAGGTTTCTGTACTTCTATTTGATTGGCTTTCCTTTTATTTTGTGTTTCCATCAAATTTTGTTATCTTGATTCTTATTATTAGTTAAAATAGTAACAATTTTTTTATTTTAAAATATTTGAGGAATAAGTGGAAATGGTGACATGAAGAGAGAGTTCTGTTTCATTCTACAATTTTTTTTTTCTAAAATAATAATAATGACCATTATGAAATTTACATTTTTCTGGTTTTTTAATACAAATTTTAGATTTTGTTCTTGACAAAGTAAGAAATTTAATGGTTAAAGTTACAAATTTAATAGTTAACAATTTTAAAATTTTAAAGTCTTAAGATTATATATATATATATATATATATATATATATATATATATATATATATATATATATTACTTTTGAAAATGATAAATCAAAATTTTAAAATATCAAATCTTGAAAATAAGCAACTTGATTGATATTGAAATGGAAAATATTTTATATTCTTAAACAAGAACAATATGTTCTTATGCAAAAATGTCTGTCACTTTCTTAAGATGGTGTTTACAAATATTATATAATGTTTTATCAATTTTTTTGTAGTATTATTTAAAGCTAGAAATTTGGGATGCAAACTACTAACGTGTTGTACATATGCATTGTAGAGAGGCCGAAATTATGTTTTTCTCATGCCCACTTCCACTGAGATATTGGGTAAAGAGGTAGAGCTTTTAACTTTTTGTTTTCTTCACATCAAACTTTCTTATTAATATGAGTATATAAAAAAATAATAGTGTTTGATATAATTTTTTTTTATTTGGACTGGAAATGTGAATCTTGAAATATAGTTTTAATCTTCAAAATGGTAGATATTGAGTGTTTGAAATTCAAACTCTTTATGTGTGAAATTTCAAGTAAGTTGAAAGTTCTCAGAAATCTCAAAAACTTGAAATGAATTGTAGTTTCATGGTGATAATGGAGAGGAATTTTATAGCAAAATGGTAAATTGTAATGCATATCAATATGTCACAACCCAAGGAGACAGAACAACAAGGTACCATTCTTCCATGGTTTATTAAATTATTTGTTGCTTGTTTGTTAGAATTTAGAATTATATTAAAATTGAACTATTACAATTTTTCCTCTACACTTCTACAGGCAGGAAATAAAACCCCTCCTTTTAATTTCCCCTTTTCACTTCTACCATTTCCCTTTTCACCTCTACACTTCTACAAAATTTGTGTACTGATAGTATTTATTGCTATTTTTATTTTATGTTGGTGTGAAAAATAAAATAAGAATAAAAAATTGCAATTTGAGCTTTTTAGTTGCTTGGATGTCAGTTTTGGCAAATTTTACATGTTATCCTTACCTCTGCTCAAAAATGGGCCCAAGTCACTAGGTCACTAATACAATAGCACTTAGTTGATTACAACATTCACCAATATTCAACAATTGCTTGACTTGAGATTTGGCGAACAACTTTAGAGCTAAAATGTGAGAATTTGAATGTTAGTCTATTTCTCTTTCTAAATATTTTGTTATTGCAAATTGTTGTTTTTTCCTCTCTTATAGAAAGCTTCAAGAAGACCTAACAGATGAAATGGTTGTATTGGTAAAGCAACTCAAGCAAAGTAGTTTCTTGATAAGCCAATCCATTCAAAACACTGAAAAAGTGAGTTTTGGGAGGTTTTTTTTTTTTTTTTTTATTATCATGTAATCTTGCCTTACATAAAAAATTTGTGTTGATATCTATTGATGCATATGAATCACAACTTCACATGAATGTTATTTGTGCAAAATGAGAACATAGGGTGTGTTTTTTGTTTTGAAAAACAAGGAGAAAAAGGAAAACACAAAGAACATGTTTGGTTCCTATTTTTTTTTATGTCCTAAAAAACATGAAGAACACAAAAAACTCTAAATTGAGAGAAAAAGAACAGTTTTAAGAGCACACTATTTTAATGTTATCTATGTTTTAAAAACTGGTCACAAGAACATTTTTCAAAAATAGGAAGCAAACAAAGTCATAGTTTCTTGAGTTAATCTCATGTTCAATTTTTATTTTTATTATTTTTTTAAGCTAGAATTAGCAGTTTGACAATCCATTATTTACTCTTCACTAATCATGCTTACAATAAAGCTTAGTCACAAAAAGTGATAGACCCATTATTCAATTTTTTTTATTCTTTTGATAAGTAAATGCATTTTTCATGTGCATTATTTTCTTAAAAGTTATATTATATCAATGTCCTTTATGAGTATTTTGGCCGACAGTTCTCAGAGGCAGTTGAGGCCCTGCTAAATGGTCACCCTTTCCTTGTGGATTGGGTGTGAAGACCGTAGTGGGTCCACTTCTCGACTGGTCAACATTTGGGATATCAAAGAGATGATGGGTGGCCTCTATGTGTTAATGACAAAAAATGGTTGTAATTTTGATGAGGACAAGAAGACAAGGGAAAATTAGCTAATAGGTTAGGTTGGATATGATATTATAGAATACTTGTAATTTAGCTCAACACTCTAAGTTCCTATATATTATAAGATTTTCTAATGGAAAAGTTATCACTAATTCAATAATCTACTATAAAATTAAGTGTGAAATCAATTTCGGGTTATAGTATTACATGGGTGATTTGGAGGGTATCTAGACCAATTGAGTATAGGCAGTATTAGGAGGGTGCAACTGCCCATCTTTATTTCCTCCATTTTTTGACTATTTGGGTGCATATTTCCCACTAAAGCTATGATCAAATTTATATTTGAAAACCTTTAAAAGAGTTGAACTTAAGGTTTTGGGTGTTGCATGATGTAGGAGTCTTTTGTCTCAACCGTTTTTCTTTGGTTCTTTTTTTATTTATTTTTTTGTTTTTATTATCTTAGAATTCTAGTATTTGACAAATTTTCAACTCTAGATGATTTTGATTATTATGACAATACAACTCAAGAGGCACTAATTCAATAAGAGCTTGTTTCAAACAAGTCAATAAACCATACAATGACAAAGGAAAACAGACTATGATTACATGGGTGAGGTTTTATTTTAAAAAATTTCAATTATTTTTATTATTATTATTAAACCAATAAAATAGATGTGATTTTATCTTTTCAATATTTATGTTCTTAGTATATAAACACTTCTCAATGGAAAAATGACTATTTTATTTCTCAATCCAATCCTAAAGAACTAGTTTCTACCACTCTGGATAATGTAAGCTTTATCTATTTAAAAGCCAAATTAACCATGAAAGATATATTTAAAACTTTTTTCCTCTTTTTCCTTTTTGTATTCTTTTTAGAAACTTTGACGAAGTATACTTTTATTGTTATTTAGGTTCATAATATAAAACAAAATTGAACTCATAATTCATTCTTAGAACTATTTAATTATTGTTAAATTTATCATTTCTCAGTTTGAAATTTTCTTTTTGTTAACATTCATGGTTTGTTTTTCTATCATAGATTTGACATAAAGGTGATGGCTATTTGGAGGTGTTCGCAGTGGGTAGTGCTTGAAGATTAATGCTAGAGATATGAGGTTTGCAAATTGCATCTATGTTTGATGCATTATTGTAATTAAAAGCACCTTATATTGTTATTTTAATGCTTGTTACTGACATTCTATTAATATTATGTCTATTCCATTAGGTACCTAAGAAATTTAGCAAAAGGAAGAAGACGATGAAGAATTAGAAACCAACTACTTCAAAGATAGTATTGTATTTTACAATTAAAGTTTGTATATTGTCTTAACTGAATGTTTTTTAATAAGGTACTTTTTTGTATATATGAATTAAAGAATCACTAGTAAAAGATTCTATCAATTTAGTTTTTAATATTCAAATGTATATATAACATGTTTTTCCTTGTTTATTTATATTGCTAATTAGAGACTTAGTTATTATTATTATTCGAATTAAATAGATACCAAATACAATTTGTAAAAATATCAAAATTGTAATAAAATAATATTAAATTTTTCATAAGCAATCTTGACATACGGTTGGTTAGTGCCCAACATTGATATTTGCAATAGCAAGCAATCTTAACATATGTTGAATGTAACCTTGACAATAGTGAAATAAACGTTGACATTTATTAAATTAACAAAGATTCCTTATTGATAGAAATAAAATCATCCTTGACATGTATAAATGTCAAGGTGGTTTTAAACTTTTCTTGATTAATAGAAACCATGATTTATTTGAAAACAAACCTTGACATATTATGAGTGGTAGAGAGAAGTTATATTGATTAATAGAAAAACACATTCATTAACATTTTATAGATGTCAAGGTTGCCGATACACTCCATCCCTACACCGCAATGTACTTATTATTAAAGCACTACGAAGCTTACGAATACGACATATAACACATACGGATTTACGCTAAGAATCGTTAAGATAGATCTTTTTTCTTATAGTGTTGTCAAATCCCAATGAATGCATTGATACTCCTTTGGAGCAATACAATAAATTTCCTATCCCTCGAATCCTGCAAGTGAAAATGAGTCGGAAATTGGATAACAAGACACTCCTAAATAATCAATGATGAAGAGTCATTATTGGATAAACTCGAAATTCTGAAGAAGTAAGTCAAGTGGTGGTTATTGAAAATACCTTGCGAAGATTGACACATTTACCTTCCCACGATTCCGCGACTGTGCATCAAGGGATCTACAAATTCTCATATACTAAGAAGACCACTTCTTTCCTCAAGCCAAGCATGGATTGACATCAATAAGGGGGAGCTCACCTTGCTCGTGGGTGAGGAGAAAACTAAGTTCAATCTTCACCAACCATTACCTTTGACGGAGCAAGAAAGAGCCATGTGCAGAAAATTCTGGCAGCTTGCTCAACTGGCAAGTGAACAGTCTGGAACAAATTCTTAAGCATAAATGTGTTTTACATCTACTTCACATTAGGGACTGCTTTAGAAATTGTGGCGAACCACCAAATTATACCAGAGGGGGATTTTGAGTTTCTTTCCTCTTCAAAGTCTGAAAGAAAACATCCTTGAGCCGAATGGTTATGAAGAGGAAGTGCTTTCCAAGATAAATGATTGGTCAAATGAAGCACTAGTACTTTTCCAATGAGTCTAGCCGGACTCTAAAACTGAAAGCAATTAGAGGCAACCTAAGCTAAGTAATAAGGATTCTCCATTCTCTTTTCTTTTTCTATTTTTTTTTAGTTATTTTATTTGTTGTTGTTTTTCTAAAAACGATAGACATTGTCGTAGGACTATCGCGTGCACAACTGCGCGCACTGTGAGCGTTGTTGTGCGTGCTGTGAGCGCTGTTGCTCACGCAAAGGCGCAGACCGTCGCGCGCATGACCGGTCGCGCCGCACTTCGCCATCCAAACCCGCACTCGCCACGATACCGGCCGGGCAGATCGTCGCTGATTGGAGAATCTCGCCAACGTAAGGCCTTAAGAGGTCCGTCATGCGCAGATTTCATCGCTGATAGAAAACACTACAAAGCATGTTCGCGACGTAGAATTCTGCGTCGCGACGTAATCCTTTCGGCCACACCGCCGTCACGGCCGAAGTGGGCACCAGTCGGCTACGTTGAGCGCGACGCGCTCTGGCTGCGATGGGCTGGTGCGCGCCGTTGCGCCACCCTATCGCGACGCAAAAAAAAAAACCTATTGCGACGCAGGTCCAGTGAACTCGTCTGGTCGTAATTTTCTCTCACACGACGTAGGATTCCAATGGACAAGAGTCTATTCCGGGCCTCCTCGACTTCCAGCCTCCTTTATTTTCTTTTTCCTTCCCAAACTACCCTAAATTCAACATAACTTAGTCTTTTTATTACATAGACAACCGAAAGCCTAAAAAACTTGCCAAAATATATAAATCATACTAAACAAGTTTAATTACAACCCTGTTCTTCTTGCATATATAGAAAACAAGTTTTCTACCCAAAGTTTACAAAATACATTACAAAGGCCAACCGGGTCCCTTTTTTTCAACTAATTTTTAGACTGTCCACCTCCCGGTACCTTCAAGACCGAAAATGTTTTCACACGATGGGGTGAGCAATGCCTAATAGATGAATTCTCCTACAAGGGCTACTCCCCACCTAACTGTCCATGCAATGGCAAACATACACACATTCAAGCAAAGTATGCATATTCCTACTCGAATGTCTATATCCACAGATAATGCGATCACCCTTTTCCCATGTCCCGAGTCTCACCGACTCTCACACACTTATCACAATAAGTAACAACCGCCATTTCCAATGACAACCAAAGATAATTCTTAATCATTTCATATTTTCATTTACAACTATGCGCCTTACAGGGGTAGTGGATTTCGTGTTTAACGCGGCTCCAAACCCACACTTTTATCGCCTTCACCGTTAGGGACTATGTCTGACCATAATTGATGGGTCTTTCACCCTTGGGGGTATTTATCCCAACTTGCTGATACCCAACACATAATTATTCATTACCGTTTCCTTAACTCGTGAGACTCATTTTGGAGGTTGTCCCATTAACCGAGCCCAACCAATCAACACCATACGCCGTGTTGATTAACAATCGTGTACCCATGACACATCATCGAACACCAAACACAGTGTCGATCTCAACCACGCACTCACACCCATGTCATGCGATGTTCTCGTGCATATGCAACAATTATTCATTGCCTACTCATGTCGATAAAGTTTCATAGCAGAGATGAGCTATATGTGCATGCCTACCCATGCATATTCATCTATGCATCATTTGGACATTTATATATAGATGAATACAATTCCTAAATAATTCATACCATTCATGCCCACATATCAATTCAAGCATACATCGTGATCACAAGCCAAAGACCATTTGTGTAATGGATACACATCAACTCCAGCCTAGTGGTGACACAATCTGCCTACAACCAAATTCTACAACGAGCCATGTAATGGCCTTAATCACACACAACTATTTTTCATTCATTTGTCACACAATGACATGCAAACGATTTAATCTCAACCCAATCATGTTAATATATCTTAACATGATTTTTTTTCACACAATTGCATGTTATTCAACTACCAAGAAATAACACACAACAAAACCCGAGAACATCGGTTCCGAGACAAAAATCCATCTTCACACTCAATCCCGGACTATCCGAAAACAATCTTGGAATTTCGAGCATTTAATCCCAAATTTTTTGGACTAACCCTGACGGTCTGATCGCATTGAAATTTAGAGATAAGGTTGAGTTTCTCTCTCTCAATTTCTTCTTCTCCCTATTTTCTCCTCTCCCATCCCACTGGTTTAGTCCAAGATGGGTCAAGTGAGAGTGTCCTCTCTTTCCACGTGTCAACCTTTCATTGGCTCTCTTGGATTTCCCTTATCCATTTATCCAAAACTTTGGATTTCCCAACCTCTTATGTGGTGACACATGTCCCACATGGGTCCCACTTAGGCTTGTGTTTGACTTGCTCTTCCGTCGACACATGGCTCCGTGTGAGCCATCACACTTTTGCCAAGTGTCACTCGTGATTCTCGGTGCCTCGAAAAACTTGAAATTTCAACTGTCTCGGAATTCGACGAAATTCGACGTGGTATCTAGATTTCGAGAGACGATCCCAACGGTGAAGTCCGTTTTGTCATCCGAGATCTAGAAAAATTCAAGATTTTAAACTAAAATTATCATATTACCATTTTTATAAAAATTGTATTTTTCCCGGGTCTTACAAGTTCTGAACTCGGTTTAGAAAACTAGCCCCCTAACAGTCCCAAAATCTTGACACAAATCATAAACAACCTAAGCTGTAGTAGTCTCGGAAAACGGACCATAAATTAAGTTATAGAGGTTTGATTTGGGTGATTCAAAAGCCTAACATCAAGTTCTCAGATAGAGATACAATTTCTTTGAAGGATACTAGTCCAAATTCTCATTTTTCTATCAAGCACTCATCCTGTACTGACAAGAGGCTCAACTACAAAAACAAGGTAATGGCAAATCTCCAAAACGGACCATAACTTTGGTTATAGAGGTCCAATTTGGGTGATTCAAAATCCTAACCTCAAGTTCACAACTTCAGCTACAATTGTCATGAAGGACACTAGTCCAAATTCCCTTTTTTTTATAATCGAAAATTAGCCCAAAAAATTGGACATCATATAGGGTCAAAACAGGGCACTATTCCCATAACTCATTATTTTGAAAAACAACCCCTTAGGGAAAAAACGGCCAAACAACCCCTTAGGGCATTAAAACTCAACCAAACAGCCCCTAAAATGGAAAATATACCAAAGTAGGAAGAATTCCTACCTCTTAGAGTGTAGTAGAAACTCTAGGAAGTACCATGAACACTTCCTAAACCCGAAACCTTTGATTTCCCGAACTTTTCGCTTGAATCCTCGGCGAAATCTCTTGTTTTCGGTACCCACGCGTAACCCTCATGAGTAGATGAACTTTTGTCCTTAGCCCGATGAAAACCAACCAACGAATCTCCGTAGATCGTAGAGAGAAGTTGGATGCTCTCACTTTCTCTCCATTTTTCCTTTCTTTCTTTTTCTCTCGGACAAAACCATGAAAAATGTGGGATCTTTTTCCTCTTTGCCCTTTTTTGTTCTAACTCAAATTAAGTTAAGTGTGTGGCCCACGTCTTTCCACATGTCCATGCCTCGTCCAGGTTCATTTCTACCCCGAAACAATTTTTTTCGTCTCGGTTCAAGTTCAATTTATTTTAACTGGACTTAATTTATTTTCCACTTTTATGATTTTTTTTTCTCAAAAATCCCGTTTTTGGGGTCCACTAGGCACCCAATGCCTCGAAAATCATGAAAATCCGACTGTCTCGGAATTCAACGAGATCTGCATAACAATGGTGGTCCGGTTTCACATCCGAGATCTGTAAAAATTTCCGCTTTTCAACTCCGTACATAATGCAAGCACTTACCGCTTTGATATTTTTGTGAAAAAAAATTCAAATTTTCCCAGGTTTTACATTCTTCCCCCCTTAACAGAATTTTGTCCCCGAAATTCACACACACATACACATTCAAATCACATGCATATGCAATAGTCATTTAATATCAAATGACTAAGAAAACGCACCTCCATCCTCAAGCAGGAAAAGATAACTGGCACGTATTGTGTCATCGCATTCCCATGTCGCTTCTCCTCCACCTCTCTAGTCGCTACAACACCTTTACTCGCTCCCGCCTTCCGCAACACCCTCGATCCCGCGATCCATGATACGCATTGGTCCGTCCTCAAAGGTCCCATCGCATCATCGCAGTTCGCCCCTAATCCACTGCCATGAGACTCGACCGGAGTGTACTTCGAGCATGGAGACATGGAACATTGTACGAACAACCGAGCAAACTCGCGGTAAAGCCAACCGATATGAAACTCCGTGACTCCACCCTCTCGACCGTCCCGAAGGCCTCTGATATACCACCTCGCCGGCGATAGCTTTCCCCGCTTGCCGAACTTGACCACTCCTCTCTTAGGCATTACCTTTAAGACTCGGAAACTCTAGAGATTAGTGAAATCTGTCGGCATAGCTCTTCTACCGACTACGGCGGTGAGAAAGGCGGCTTCCGTATCAAGTCAACAACTGGAGGTGTGTGTCTCTAACCAAATCCGGACCACATGGAGGGTCTCTTTGCCTCAGATCGCAGGCATCTGTCCCGTTGTGTACCTCTATCCCATTTTTCGGGACTATCAGAATAGGAGCTAAAGTAAACCCCTGTCTTGATTCTGGAATGCCTTCTCACACAAGTCATTCCAGCACTCAGCGCCGACCTCCTTCGGGTTAACCTTTGTCATGGAATTGTAGCTAATGAGGAGAAGTCCCTCGATGAACCTCTTGCATTATACAAATCGAAAGCTGAATAGCTCGCGGCGGGTCGGTCTCTCTAACTTATAAATGCCTCACCCTTCTCCTAAGTTATGGATACTGAATGGATACTCACGTCTGCAAGAATCACCATAGCCCAGTAAGCTAAAATTACTTTATTGTTGGCATGTGATATTCTCTCAGTGCACGGAGAACAATCCTCAAATGACCCTCATGATCCTCATCGGACTTGGGTAGATCGAGATGTCGTCCGTGAAACCACATTTGAGCAAGTCGAGGTAGGGCTAGAACACCTATGCATAAGATCCATGAATGTTCTTTAATTCGTAACTTAGAATGGCATCCTTTGTGAGCTTGGAATGCCCATATTGCATTCAAAATGCCGTCTTAGGGATATCTGTCTCCCTAACTCTCAATTGATGGTAACGGATGCGGTGATCTATCTTAGAGCAGACCTGCGCCCCTCTCAGTTGATTAAACAAATCATCAATCCTCGGGAAAGGGTACTTATTCTTGATAGTTTCCCTATTCAACTACCGATAGTCTAAGCACAACTAAAGAGTCTTGTCCATCTTCTTGGCAAACAGAATCGGAGCGCCCTAAGGTGAAGTGCTCGGTCTAATAAAACCTCTGTCCAATAATTCCTGTAATTGGACCTTGAGCTCTTGCAACTTAACAGGTGTCATTCTATATGGTGTCATAGAAATAGGCGATGTACTAAGGTATAACTCAATGGTGAAGTCTACATCCCTATACAGATGTAATCCCTGTAGCTATTCCAAAAAAACATCCTCATACTCATAAAGCACCCGAGGCAGACTTAACTCCTGTCTCGCCTCATCTTCAGGTCAAGGCTTGCAGAGCCCTGACCCGTCAAGCCATGCCTAAAATTCGGTACACGGCTTGGGGTAAGAATCATCACCCCTGACATACCCTGAAATACCATCCTGTGTGTAAGCAGTAAGCCTCCTATGATCATAATCAATGATGACTCGATGCACCATCAACAAATCCATCCCAAGGATGGAATCAAACTCTGACTTGTCCATGACCACAGGTCTGAGTATTAGGTAGAATCCACGAGATCTCTAACTCACAATCCCGACATATTTGATCCAGCCCTCACCTTTGGTTCGCCCAGGGAATGACTCACATGCAATGACTCTTCGAGTTTCAACCTCTGGCAAAATCCCTCACTTATCTTCGCGCTTCCCCCACCTGCGGGATGTTCGAGTGTGTAATAGATCACTCCCTCTTAATGGACATAGTTGTCTTGACCACCAAGTTCATGTCTTGTAGGAGGTCCCACGATTTTTCGGATGGGCTGATTTCGGACCATCCTCCAAACTTTCTAGCTTTGGCCATATGCGTGGCCACATAATCATTGAAAAGGGCTAGTCGAGTGGAACTTAGCCACGTATTCGGGCTGCTTATGTGTCCACTATTTCGGTTCTAGGAACTCCCAAGCTTTTGCATGTGTGACGAGACTTCGGGAAACACTTGTCGCCCAGAAAACTCATGGAACTCTTCCCATGTCGTACCTCAAGTTCCTTGAGGCTTTGACCAATCCAAATACTTAGGGTTAGCTCTATTAATCGGTAGCCTTATCTGAGTATCGGGGTGATCTCTATAAAATTTGAGATTTCTCTCCTTGCTCCCAGCAGTGCATGTGCGACTACTAATAGACCTCACATTACGAACTAATCGGTTCATTCATTTTACGAACTAAGGTTATGTTCTCTATTCCCCAGTGTTCCTCTTTTTCCGTATACATTTCTGCCATGCATATAATTCACATAACACATAACACACAATCATGTAGCATATTAGAGCCTGAAACATGAAATGCCTGATGAATGCAATGGTCTAAACCCGTACCCATCAAGTCTGGTGTCGCATACCATACGATCCTGATACCAGCATGAAGTTGGTACTAGATCTATCCGGCACTAGGTTATCATAAACCTAGGCATTGTACCATAACTGCATGTCTTAAACCCATGCCAACCAATCTCTAGGTGTTTGTATACATAGGCTTTGATACCAAGCTAAAATGGCGTGTCGGTCTTATATAAATGTCTGGGTATGCTATGCCCATACTAGCTCACGATACCAAGTTGTGATACCGAGAGCACAGGGAGTCCGTTGACTAGCGTCGACCCTCCCGGAAAACTTGTGGATGTCGAGATTGGCGTCTTGCTATTGTGTCCTCTTTATTTGGGACGTAATTTAACAAAAATCGGACCAGTCTCGTCGATCTGAGGGCTCTACCCAGAACCTTTGTACAAAGATAATAGCATGGCCCATTCGAGGCCAAATATCACTATCTATGACCTCTCGGGTCCATCGATGAGTAAAATGACCACATAGGGTTCATTTATCCATACTGAACATAATACAAAATTTATAATACCATAGTCCTTAGGGTTTAATTACAACTCTTACACAAAAACATATATCAAAGCGATTGTTCTAATATATTTTACAAAAGTAAGAACCAAAGCCCACAACTTAGAAACTCTTCTGTGTGTGACCTCAGTGAAACTACCGTCTCCCTCCACAGTCCCTGAACCTGAAAGGGGGTCTCACGACGGGGTGAGCAATGCCTAGTAGAGTAAACTCTTACATAGGCTAGTCACCACCTAAGTGCACATGTAATGGTCATGTCACCAAAAAAACACATTCCAATCAAGATTATGCAAACCTAGAATGGAATTCTACATGCCATGAATGAGATGTGACTCACCTTGTCCCATGTACAGAGTCCTCACTGACTCCATCAAACCCGACTCCCAATGGACTCCTATCACACAATTTTGAAACCCATGCTTGAAAAAATCCATCATTCTTGGATTACATCCAATGATCATTTTACAAAACAAATTTCATTTGTTTTCAAACTAAAAGGAACACGCAAATCGGAGTTCAGACAAGAAATTTATGGTCGTCTGAAGTCGAAGCTGTAGATTCGCATGGGTGTGCGAAAATTATTTAGACTCCAAAACCAAGAACTACACCCTTGGACAACACTTTGCTAACCCAAACCATAAGCGGTGGGATTCGGTCGAGTTGATCATCCGCTGGCCCGCGGGGTACAGAATTTTGGATGCGAACACGCCCGGTCGTAACGAGCTACGGGTAGCCCGAGGTTGAAATTTTTGTCTCGAAACACTAGGTCCGGTCCTTTACCATCAATAAACATAGCCCTAAGATTAGGGCTAAAGACCATTACATGGCCATTAGGCAAGAAATAAATAGTGTATGAGAAACCCCTACATTTTGGAACTTTGATAAAAAATTCGGATTTCGGTATCCACGCGTAGCCCTTATCGTGTAAACTAACTTTGCCTCTTACTTTGACGTGTTTCGACCACCGGTTAGCCGGAGATCTTGAGGAGAACCTCAAATCTCCTAATTTTTTTTCCTTTTCTTTTCTCTTTCCTTTTCTTCTCACCTTACCCACCAAATTGTTTGATTTCCTTCAAGTGAGAGGAAGCTTCCTCTTACTCTACTATTCATCTTGCCATGTGTCACCTTTTCCATGGTCCATGTGTCATATGGAAACATGTTCTAGGTGGAACTCTCCACACCACATGGCTCTCATGCCATGTGTCCTTCTCCCATGGTGCCATGTGACAGCCCTTGGTCATGCCATGCGTCACTCGACACACGGTGCCTCAAAAAACATGAAAATCCAATTGTCTCAGAATTCAATGAAATTTGTCTGCGTAACTAGATTTCGCAAGAAAAATCGAATGGCAAGGTTCGTTTTGTCATCCAAGATCTAGAAAATCTATAGTTTTGCAACTTGTACATTAGCGACAATTTACCGTTTTGCCATTTTTTAGAAAAATTCAAATTTTCCCGGGTTTTACAAAGAGTTTGTTGCGACATACAAACCTATGTTGTGACAGAGTTTTTTTGCCTTGCATTGGTTAGATTTTGTCGCGACAATCATTTCTATATCGTGACATGCTTTATTTCTCCTACCTTTGCTTTTGTCGCGACAATCAAAACTATGTCACGATATATTTCCAGTGTTCTTCAGTAGTCCTAGTAACTGAATTTCGCGACATAGATTTCAAGTGTTGCGACATAGTCTATTGCCTCCAGCTTAGTTTTTATGTCGTGACGTGGGTTTGAAGTGTTGCGAGATAATTTTCTGCCTTTAGCATGGTTTTATGTTGCGACATAATTTTCTAATGTCGCAACATAAATTCCAAGCCTTGCAGTGTTAGCCTTTGAACTGTATGTCGCGACAGAGTTTTGAAGTGTTGCAACAAACTCTTCTGCCTTCTTCTTTATATTTATTGCGATAGAGTTTTGAATGTCGCGATAATTTTCACTTGTCGTTCAGGCATTCTTCTCAATAAATGTTGCGACAAAGTTCTCTTGCTGCTGCCTTTCCATTGTCGTAACATTGTTTCTATTGTCACGATAAACCTTCAGTTATGCTCAACAAATGGCCTTTGTATGATTGTCGTGGCAAAGTTTCCATTGTCACGACAAAGTTCAGTAGAATTCCTAGGTAGTTTTCTTTAGTAGTTGTCGCGACAAAGTTTCTATTGTCGTGACAAAGTTTAGTTGTCTTTTCCTAATACTGTGTCGCGAAAAATAGTAAAATGTCGTGACTAAATTCTTTTGTTTACAAAGAATCTATGCCAATTCTTTATTGCGATTGAGAATATGTTGTTGCGACAATCCTCTGGCCATTTGCTCATTTCTTTGTTGCGATAATTTTTGGCTTTGTCACTACAATGGTTGCTTCCTGCCATAGCCAAATCTGCTGTTGCTCTCATTTTTAGACGAATTTGCTGTTTTTTCTTACTTTTTTGCTTATTTTCTATAGATTCTTACAAAACACAAATTTGGGTGAAGACTATATAATTATGCATTAAATTGAAGTTTTAAGCCTAAAATATTCATTAAAATAGGCTTAAAATTAGATAAGTTTTAGGCTTAAATCGGAGATCTGGAGACAAATACGGGGAGCATGACCAAAATTCTAGGGGTGCAAAGGATGAAAGCCGCGGTTAACCATTTTTTTTCCACGGGTACCCCCTTAGTAACTAACTAGTGACAATGATCGATGGTATATTTAGACTAATATTATCATTTTGTTATTTAAGAATACTATTGATTTTATAATTAATTAAAAGTATTATGTATTTCAACTTATTTAATGATACCTATTAATTGTGTATTTCGAGATATGTCAGCAAAAAATATTAGTATATATAGACATAATATAAATGGGTTTTTTAGTCACGTTAGAAATAGGATGGAATTTTTATATCCTCGAGATCTAAATGAGCTTGGAGACGGAAAATTTGGTCTCTAATCGAAGCGGAAAAATTCGATCTCTGATGAGCACGAAATGTTTCGGTCTCTAATCCCGGAGATGGAATGTTGTTATCCCTGTCTGAGGTGAGAAAAATTCGGTCTCTTGTCAAAGGCGGAATGTTTAGGTCTCTAATCAGAGACATAATCAATCCGTCTCTGATTAGAGATAGACTTTGAGACCGAAAATTCCATGTCTGATTAGAGACAAATTATTTCGATCTGTGATTAGACACGGACTTAGTCGGTCTTTGATCATAGAAGGAACAAAATCTGTCTTTGATTAGAGACGGAATTGGTCCTTGGGAATTAGAGATGGATAATAATCCATTTCTATTTAGAGACGAAAAATCCATCTCTAATCCGTCTCTGATTACAGACGGACAAGATTGTTCGTCTCTAAATGGGGGTTTTTTTGTAGTGATGGGTTGCGATTGATATATAATCAAGCTTCGCATTTGAAGGAGAAGGCGAAGGAACGGATATATAAGATCCCCAAATATTACTATAAGTTATTTCCATGGATGTGTGAGAGAATTTTCCAAACTAAACTTGGTTATGTGGTCGAGCTAACACATTCAAGTGATGGCAATTTTCAACATCTATTCATTGCACATGCAATATCTATCAAGTTTTTAGTAAAGTGCGGAGCCAATCATAACTATTGACTCTTCCCATATGAGTGGACCATATGGTGGTGCATTATTCTCGGCAACCACATATGATGCTAATGATTCACTATAAGAAAAATGGTCTTCAATGACAGTTTTTCGTCGTCAAGATAAGATATATATGTCAAGATAGGTTAATATTCATGTCTGTCATCTATGCCAGTATCAAGAAAAGTTTAAATATATCTTGACATTTGAAAATGATGAAATCATTTAATGTATCATTCGTTAACGTTTATTCTATGACTATCAAGATTGTTTTCAACATATGTTAAGGTTTTCTTGCTTTTGTTAAAGGTTAACTTTTGCTTTTTTTAATTATTTAATCATCAAGGTTGCATATAAAATATGTAACATTACATATAATTTAACCTATTGCCTAAATTAATCTTAATCCAAAGGACACTAATTGAATCCAAATTAAACTAAATCTAAATGTCAACAGTGTCTATAACAAATTTAAGAATCTAACCCCAATTTGTAATGCTGGAAATATGTACATCTCATTTTTGAAACTAGAAAGTACTTTAGTTACATGGATATATACATATAAATAAACTAGCATGTGGACATGATCACAAATAAATAATAAAATCTTGCACATTATCTTATACACTTCAAATTGTTCTTATTGCTTGCAACCAACCTGTTACAAGTACAGAAAAATCTTAGTTTGTGTTTGAAATAATTTGAAGAACTAATCAGATTCCAATTTAAATGATAAAAGACTTTGATTTACCTCTTCTTAGCAGTGATTCCTTCTTATAAACAATAGGGAATCGTACATTATGTTATATATAAAGTGCCAAACAATAAATAATTAAAGAAGTTTTAATTAAAATATTAATAACTTTTTGAATTAAGTTTGACATCTCACCACAAAAGACAAATAAATAAATAACAAATCTAATATAATGGAACCTAAAGTGGGTTCAATTGGGAGAAATAAGGTAATAAAAAGACATGGAAGCATATGGGCCTACTTAAAAAATATTATCATATATTTATAATTATATATCACAATGAATTACACATTTCTATCCTTTGCATACAAAGTCTGCCTGCTATTATTAAATATTAAAATAACTCATTCAATCATTTTATAATTGAATTCCTTAAAGTAATTAAAAATAAAATCACAAAACTACCAATTCTTTTTCATTTCATACATTTCTATTTCCTATGATCTTCCAAGATTACTAATATTTACGCTATTTCTTTTACTATTAATATCATTAAAAATGTAATTTAATTTTCTAAAAAATCTAAAATTATAATATAAACTTACAACTAAACACTTGATATTTCATTATAGTTTTCAAAAAACAAATAATAAAACATATAAAAATTACATTAATTCAAAATTTTAAATAAATAAGGTTTAAATTAACTAAGCAACTTAATTTAAAAGGGCCAAAAAAAAAAGATCCGAATTTAAATATGGCAATTAATTAAGAGGAGTGTTTAGGAGAAAAAAAGGGTAAAACTCAATCAATTTATTATTGATAAAAAATAACTGAATTTGATAAGAAAATAAAAAAAAAACAGGGAAGACCTAAAATGGGTTTCAAATAGGGGAGGTACAGTGCAAAGGATTGGGCATACATAAGGATGAAAAATAAAATAGAAAAATAAAGACATGGAAGCAAATGTGTTTTATAACTTATTTTATTAGTGGATAGTTATTTATATGTTTTATAATTTATGGTATTAGTAGTAAGTACCAAATGTCTATTAAACCACGTATAAAAAGGAGAAGAATATGAAAAACTAAAGTTGCATTGATCAGTAGCACACATAATCATCTAAATGGTAACAAATAGATAAATAAATGAATAGACATATGTGGAACCGAAGAATAGAAGAAAACCACAATGCACTTTTATGATTTTCTAAGTTGTTCTTCCATTCTCTATGATGGTCTGTAATAAATTTGTGAGCTCTTTGACATCAAATCCAAGTTCAAACACAAAAAATAAAAACCGGTGGCAGCAAAAGAGACAAATGTTTATATGTTTAGAAAGACGGAATACAAAGAAAAACGTCTTACCTACATGAGTAGTACATTAAACCTATGGATGGAAGCTCATTTGAGCTATCTTTTGTTTGATGGTATAGAAATTACAGTTTCACAAAGCATTTTAATGCATAGAAGACTCCCAACAGGAAGAGAATAGGTAGCATCCAACATTAAACCTACAAAATATAAGCAACCTCTAAGATCTTGTCTTCCCCCATTGGGAGCTCTAAATTTGAGGACAAAGAAACATTGTTGATGACCACAAAGCTCTTATGAATTACCCCACCGAAGCTGGAAAACGTGGGAAGCAACAGAGCAAGTTATTATTCTTAATAAACAATTAGAAACCCCGTGATCCTAACTTAAATCCAAACATACCTAGTAACTAAATAATTTAATACGTAGAAATTTAAGTCTTCTTTATCTCACGTCTAACCAAAATGATACCATAGTCTTGATAAATGATATTTTACATGACCAAAAGAGGAAAATATATTATTAAATTAAAGTTAACACGAAGAACAAATAAAAATAAAATAAAAAAATTGCCTCTTTTTGCATCTTCGATTTCTCTTAAAGACACCATTCAAAGCTACCAAAATGTCAAAGGAAGAACAACCCATTTGATATGAAACCTAAACATGTCCTTCCAAAACAATACAAATGTAAGATTCCAAAGCCATAACCTACCCAGTTCATAAGAGTTAATTCTAAACCCTAACATACCCATTTCCAAGAAGATATTAAGAAACCCAAGCTCTAATCTAATACCTTCAAAGTTTTGAAACGAAATGTCCTGCAATAATACTTAGATTATACATCAAAATGAATAAGATATTAAGAAACCCAAACTCTAATCTCATACCTTCAAGATTTTGAAACGAAATCCCTTGCAATAATAGTTGGATTATACATCAAAATGAAGATTCTCCATTGATATGGGATTGGAAGCCGACAATATTATGATTTCAATGATGTTAGTAAAAGGAATAGTTTGGTTAGGTTAGGATTTAGAAGGAAAGAGTTTCAAATCCTAAGCTCCCGAAATGAAAATGGGTTTTGAGAAGATGAGGAAAGTGTTCTCTATAAATACCACTAGCAACCTTAGACATATTTATAACATGATATCTTGACATATAATCCATAAGTCATTAATAGCTTTTCAACTTTACGCATATGTCATAGCTGCTCACATGTAAATTCTAGAAGTCATTGTTGTATATTAAAAAATAAATAATGACATATATGGCCTTAAGTAAATAAAAAATATGTCAAGATTAGCCTTTTTTCTTATAGTGATTGTATGTTCCCACTGGTGTGTGGGATTATGAGTTCAAAGAATTATGAAGATTGGTTATGATTTTTAGAAAAGTTAAAGACAGTTGTCGAAGAGAAGGAAGTTATTATATAAGGTAGACATCTTGCTCTTTTACAGAGTGTTCTTGAGATCTTTGGAGCTGAAAATCATGCCTATTGTTATCGACATTTTAAGGAGAACTTCAGTACAGTTGTCATAAAGCACAACACAAGAGGGAATAAGGGTAAAGAATGTGCACTTTAATGGCTCGATAGGATTGCATATGCTCGTAGGGGTGAAGATTATGATGGAAACTTGTTTGAACTATGAAACTACAACGAAGTTTTAGCTAAATGGGTTGAAGAAAATTCACCTGAGCGTTGGGCAATATCCAAATTTCCTAAAAAAAGATGGGAAAAAATGACGACAAATCTTGCTGAGTCATTTAGTATAGTTAAAGTAGATGTCATCACTCATATGCACCTTTTTTGATGGACCACATGATTAAACTAGGTGGCATGCTAGTGAAGCATAAGGAGGAGTCACTAAAATGGAAGGGATCCATTGGTCCCCAAATTGAAAAGAAGGTTTTGCTAAATATCACAAAGGGGGAGGGGTATGTGGTCAATCCATACCCGAATTGCAAGTTTGGTGTTTCAATTGGTAGAGCTTTTGTTATTACCGACTTAGTGAATAGAACAAGCATGCACCTGCATGGCATGAAAAATGTCAAGATTACTATGTGAGCATGCTTGTGCCATCATCCAGTCAATTGGACAAAATTCAGCTGATTTTGTTAATGAATGGTTCACTTTGCCAAAGCAAGAGATTATATATTCTGGAAACTTTTGTGGTATAGAGATGCATGACATGCTAACTACCGGTGATGATGGGTTGGTAAGGAGTTTTAGGGGTGATATTATTTTTGTACTTAACCCTCCACGTACTAAGAGACCGCCTGCACTGAAATTCTGAGTTCTGGAAGTAGAAATGCAGACGGAAAAGGTGTATTATTTTTCCACATTTTTGCTACCATTCTTGACGGAATAAAATATTATCGACCGGATGTGTTGGTTGGCGTTTCGTAGGGTATGCGGGCGCAAATTTTAGGTATCATTTATCAGTGAGTACTTACGGAAGTGCGACATAAGTGTTTCGTATGTATCTTTCGCGCAATATGTAGGCGCCAACTTTTACCTATAAATTACCTACAAATTACCGACGGATAGTCTTTCGCAGGTAAATTACTTTTAGAAATAATTGTTTTACTTTTACTTTATTCTTGTGATTTTAAATGACCAAAAATAATTTTAATTTAATAAAATTTACCACATATTATTTTTGGTAAATTATTTATTTAATTTTTAATTTGATTATTATTTTTATTTAAAAACGATTTTAAAAAAAACATAACTTTTGCTTTGTTTGAAACACATAGTTTTGGAGCTTTACACACTACTACCAAAAAGACATTTGTTGACATATAATTTAATGACTTAAGTCACTATATGTTATTCCAGGCTATTAATTTAAGCAATCTTAACTTATACGGGTCATTCAAAAGCTACCTTAACACATGTTAAATTAAGAGAAAGAAACAATGACACATCATGACCTTAGCGTGACTTATACATTTAGGTCAGGGTTAATTTTAATAATAAGAGGTACATATTATTATTATTATTATTTGAATGAGCAATCCCTTTTATAAAACATGCCCTTTTTTTTCTTCATCTCCCTCTCAATCTCTCTCTAGGTGAGTTTCTCTCACTTTCTCGCTTTTCTAATTCGTTTCTCAGTTGCTTTTCTTTCTTCTTCTTTAATTTATCTTCCTTTCAATTTCAATTTTCTATATGTCCCCCATTTGGGTGTGGATCAAATTTGGGCAGAAATTTGTAAACGGTTTTTTACATTATGATTCTTGGGTTCCAATATTCGAAATTGAAGCTCGAGGGATCCCCTCCCCCTTCTTTCTCACAGCAGAGAGAGGAGAGAGCAGGTTGTAGTCAAGTTTTTAGGGTTTACAGAGACAACTGAGGTACGTATATCTTTTTCTAGCATCTCCGATTGAGTCCAAGCATCATTTGAATGTTTCACATTTGTTGTGCATTACTATTTCAGTCTTTGATTTTGTTAGAGATTCAAAATTCAATCCCACAAATTTTGTGACGCCCTAAAACCCGGGGGTCCGTTGACTACTCGTCCACCCGCGGAATACTAGTGGATGTCGGGTTACCCGACACCACTCTTGAAAATCGAGCAGAGTCTCCTTTGTGCGGGGAGCTCTACCCAAATACAACACGTATATAACTTTGTCTGATATACCTGATGACCACACAAGGTCTCATATACAACTATACCGAGTAAAAATGACCTCTTGGGCCCCTGCATTATACTCACAACATATATCCTAACTATCCAATATAATCCATCACATGAGTAAAACGGCCACTTGGGCCCATAACCAATACTCATAAAACATCCCAACTATATATCATAGTTACAAGAGTTAATGATCTACTCTTATACAACACATATATTAAAATGAAAACATTCAGCCACATGCAAAACCTTATAGTTACATTCAGGCTTTCTTCGCGGCCTCTATGATGAACCCTTTCCTCATACGCTCCATACCTGTAAAAATAGTATCCCTTGACGAGGGTGAGCTAATGCTCGATAGTGGAATCACCCTAAATTAATTTACTCTCCACCTAAGTGCATATGCAGTAACAAAAATAAACACACATTCAAGAAAATGCATGATCCTACTTGGATGTCTAATTTGATCATCTCATATCCAGGGTCCTCAGGCTCCTTACACTTGCCTAAGCCGCGTATGAGAACCCTTAGTTTTGTTGTTTATGGACAACCCTCAGATATATCATATCGATTGGGCTGTCTCAGACGATTGATAATATGTATGGACTACCCTCAGATGTATATCGATTGGATGAGCTAGTGATTCGATGTTTTATTTGGACTACCCTCCAGATATATTCTTTATTTTTGGAAATGACCCATAGAACCATTCTCTGAAAAATTACCTCATGCACTCACTCTTATAGATCTAGGGTGCTTAGGTGCATATGGAATGCATGATGCCCAGGTTGTTTCAATTCTATAACATGCAAATATATAATCATGCATATATTCACATAATTTAAAGCACCTGGCTGTCCTTATGAATTTCACCATCAATTACATCAAAATTAGCTCACGTGGGCTAATGATCAAACACGAGCAACTCGATTTGAATTACTCACCCAAACACATTATTTCACAAAAATTATTTTGTGAACACTATTCTCGGGAATAGTGAAACCCTGAGTTACTATTCTCGGCAAATCACAAATCATCGGTTCACCTAGTGAGCGAATTTCTGAAGCCATTTCGGCTTCATACACATCAAAAGCATGCATTAACACATAAATGCCACGATTAACAACTGATTCAATGGTAGACGAGTCACGGGCTGCACCATTGAGTTTCAAAATTATAACAATTCGGTCGAATTTGGGACCGATCAAGAAAGCCGACCCCTCACGGCCTCATTCAACTCAAACAATAACCAGTCTTAAATAAAGAAATTAAAACCCAAGTAGAGAGAAAATACTACCTCGAGTTGTGAAACTCCCTTGAAGCCGAGTCCATCGTAGGCCTCCCAGCGTAGAGCGACTTTCCTTCTTGGCAGGGAGGATTTCGCGGTCGGATGGCTACAATTCTAGGGAAAGTGACACTCTCTCTCTAAACGCCATTCGATTTGGATCTCCTTTTCCTTCCTCCCACGTTTTTGCTCTCTTTTCAATTTGTAGGAGACAACACTATTGCTCTTTTGTCTTTTTCTAATTTAAAACAAATTCCAAAATGACATTTATGTCCTTCTTTTCTCAGTTTTGACACTCGGCACTATCTCGGCCGTCCGTTTTCATCATTTCTCTAGTCATTCCAAAGTGACTTTTGTCGCATCAAATATCGTCTTACGGCACCCAAAATGCGATGCCTCGAAAAACGTGCCAACTCCTACTGTCTCGGAATTCGACGTGCTAGCTAGATTTCGCAAGACGATTCCACCGGTGAAATCCGTTTCGTCATCTGAGATCTAGAGAATAAATTTCCAGATTTTAGCAGAAATTACAATTTTATATAAACGAAATTCACGATTTTTTCCATTTTCCAGAAATTGGAATTTTCGGGTCTTACATTCTCCCACTCCTTAAAAGGAATTTCGTCAGAAATTCGGGACAATCACATCACTAACATGCATATCTGACGTGCACTTTACCGTACATGTAGCTTCGTCATTTAATTATCAAGCGACTAAACCGCGTACCTTCATCCTAAGCGAAGGGATCTGTAGCTGCATCATTAATCTCGCGCTCCCACGTTGACTCCTCCACTCCATATCTTGCCGTAGCACCCTCGCACATACCTCACGGTCTTCAGGCGCGAAAACCACAATCCGCGACTATCTAAAATGCACACTTGGTCCCTCCTCAAGAAGGCCATGATTAATCGACCTCTATCGTCCCCGATCCACCACATGAGCTGGATCTGGAGTATACTTCCGAAGCATGGAGACGTGAAATACCTCGTGGACGACATGTGGGCGTGGCATGTCGATGCACTTAGCCGGTGTCTATCCTCTCGGTATCTCGAAGGTCGATAAATGCCGCGATAGAACTGCCGTGACTGCGAGAACCTGACATCCTCTCTTAGGCATGACCTTCAAGAAAATGTGATCACCAACCTCGAACTCTAAGGGTCGGCGTCGTACATATGCATAAGCTCTTACATGACTCTGAGTCGTGAGAAAGGCTATTTAATAAAATATCAAGCTCACCTTCTCGGAGGTGTTTCCTAATCGAGATCGGGACCTATGGTGGAGCTCTTCCATCTCGGTCGATCATAAAGGTATCTACATGGCCTCCATCTGATACTCATATGGATGCCATTTGTATACTCGCGATAACTATTGTTGTAGGCGAGTCCTGGAGCAATTGCTCCTCTACCCTTATGACCCAGGACGTATGCTCGCAGCGTGTCCTCTAACACCTGTATATAATCCACACAACGTGTAACCCTACACCACCCTTACTTTGTGTGTAAATGCTGACCTTCCCAAGGTCACAATTGCTGACAATCCAATGGACCGTCAACCTAGTCCATGTCGCCCAGGACATCCATATCACAGAGCCCTTCTTGTGTCGGCATGTCTGATTGCGAAGGTATCGAATCGAGCCACTCAGGCTCACATCACTCGACTCCCAAGTCTATGTGATAGCTTGTGGGTGTGTTTTCATCTCGATTACATAACTCTTGACACACTTCGAGCCTCTTACATTAACACAGAAATTCGGGATATCTCTGGGTCTCTTACACCTGCTCGGGGTTCACCTTAGGGGATTAAACCCCCTTTTGCTTTACTTGACCTCTAATTTCTCTTCATTTCTTGGAATCGAACTATGAGTCTTCATTGGACGTAGTCCCTAAAGACAAACTCAACCCCACACTCACCAAGAGTGGCCAGATGACCGTACCGTGCACCCACACCCCAGACCTACGCGATGTTCTTTGTGCACATGAGCCTTGATAATGCCATCTTGTGACACCCGATCAGGGTCGCCGTAGACGAGAATCTGGAGATCTCTCGGCTAATAATCCCAGACCATCGAGGTCGACTCTCGCCCTACATCTTAGGGAAGAACATCTATACTGGCTTCTCCTAAGGCCTTAACCTCTAGCTGAATCAGGTCGTGTCGGGTATGCGACGCATTTAAGGTCCAAATTCTCGACGGCAGATGGTGTCGACTCATTCATCGAGCGACAATCGACCACCAAATGGAGTGCCACCCCAGGTCGACCGGCGCCCGTGCGCAACTCGATTTGTCCTTAACCTCGACCGCACTACGGCCCCTACGCTATCGTACTCTAGGTTCCTCGACCGTCTTGGGGTGTGGAGGAATGAGCGCTATCTCTTCTATTCTACATTCTTGGGATGCGTCCCGAGAGTCCACAGGATCCTGTCTACGGGACGTCCGTCTCACATTACCCAAATCCGGCCTAGTCACGAAACTCATGTGAAGTAGAAGTCTTACCGCCTCGCTTCTCTAGAACTAGAAGAAGAGGTGATCCTCCCTCTTGCTACGACACAGCATCCCAGGAGTGCTCAGGCATCCTCGATCTCTTATGGTCGGGCCGTCCCGACCATGGGTCCACTGTCTCGTGGCCGAAGTCCACTACGATCACACCCGAATGGACAACTTGACATTCCACCCAGATCTCTTGCGATACCCGGCCAATCCCGAGAAACTACGTATCTCGAGAAGATTGACATTGGTCTCTCCCCAACTCCTCAGGTCGGCCTTCTCTGGTGACTTTTTTTTGCCCGAAATCGCAGATGCCGCGTGTCCAAAATCTCACCTCGGTAAGCAACTACTTGCGAACTTGGCGTCACGGTGATGGTCTCTCGACAAATGTAACAAAATCCTCGAATGATACTCATGCTCCCACTCGTGGGAATTAGGTCAGAAATGTCATCCACGAGACTACGACAAAGCAGTCTAGATAGGGTTGGAATGCCACAGCCGTGAGATCTATGAATCTTCTTGGTGCATTCGTCGATCGAGGCATCAAGTAAACTCCAAAGTGCCCGTACTTAGTCTAACTTTATCTTGGGATATACATCTCCCTAACCCTCGGGTAGTGGTAACCGGTCTGAAGATACATCTTGGAGTAGACTCGCTCCTCTCGTGATCAAATAAATCGATCCTCGGTAATGGGTATCGATTCTTGATCAAATCCACGTTGTCGGTAATCAATGCCTGCGGTCGAAGGAGCGCCCCATGGTGAAGTGCTCGGTCCCAATGAACCCCTTGTCAGTAGCTCCACATGGTAGACTCGAGTTCACAGCCAACTGCGGCGCCATCTATGCGAGTCATGAGATGGGTGAAATTGAGGGTGTTAACTCGATCTGAAATCTACTACCCTTTGTGGGAGGTGGTCGTGTAAGCTCATCGGAAAAACATCCACATGCTCGCACACTACTGAGGTAGATCTAAAGTCACGGTCTCTCCTCGTCCTCCCCAAGTGAAACCACGCTAGCCAGCTTTTGCTCTTGTCCTTGACACGGGACTCGTATACTGTACGGGGCAAAATGTCATGCTTGTCCCCACAGATCTGACCACAGTGCCGTCCTGCGTGTAGCGGTAACCCTCCTACTCTGTCTGACCACAATAGGTACATCAGACTGATCCATCCTAGGATGACATCAAACTCGACATGTCAAGCGAGTCCTCGGGTCCGCTGTGGGTAGAGAGGTCGAGATCTCAACTGCAACCTCGACATATCATCCTTATTCTCTCCTAATCCCTAGGAGCTTTGCATACAAAGGCTCCTCCAGGTCTCTGAGGTCTTTGCCCTTTTCCACCATGTTACAGCCTCATACTCTATTTGGATCTGTTAGTCTATCTGTGTGTGAAATTGTTCATAACTCAACACCTTCTAAATATACCCAGACAATGGTACACCATGTGGATCTCTTTCCCCACAGCCAGATGTTAGAGGATGATGCGCCCTAAACCTCTGAGAGGTTTCTGGGACCTCCTGGCTATACTATGCTGGCACGATGCGATAAGCGACGCGCTGATACCTCTGACCTTAACTGAGCTTGTTTATCAGAAATCTTGGTGGTGTGACCGATTACCACAGTAGACGCCCTCTACGTCCTCAGATCTCGACAGCCATCTATTTCAATAATGGCAAGAATCTGAAACTTTAATTTTCATTTAGGTCCAACCTTTATATTGCATGCCAATTATTAATAGACTTGACAACCATGGGCAGCCCGTTCATTTCTAAGTGGTAACTAGAAATTCATTCTCGTTTATTTATTTCAATGGGTTTCAAGCTTTCTTGTTCATTTCGGTATCAAATCCTAGGTCATAGTTCCTAACCTTAGCATTCACCCTTTTCCTATCACATTACACAATGCATATAATTTCACTTAACAATAGCGCCGTCCACAATTTCAAATGGTAGTTAAATACAATACAATATCTTTAAATAAAGCCACGACCCAAACACTATTCCTTGTACATAAATGTCGGTGTATACACATTGTCCTTGCATTTATAAACAATACAAGGCAATCAGTATTAAATATTTTTTATCAACAAAATTTTATTTTCAAAAATTTCATTTTTTTCAAATTTGTCCACTTTGTTTGATTTATTTTATTTTCCAAAAATATATATATTTTTGAAATTTTATTCTTGCCAATTTCATAATTCTTTGTTCACCTAAGTTTGCGATACAATTTGTTTATTGCAATACACTTCCAATAGTGTTTTCGGCGGTGTATTCTGATCTGATACACCTTCCCTTTACCCAATACCCCCTCCCTTATCTTGCAATAAATTTCACTTAACTCTTTAAACCTCCATTTAATACAATTCCCTGTGTTACAGCCTATTCTCAACCCTTAAACCCTCCTATTGCAATACCTTCCTTAACCAAAAAGACTATATTACAATACAATCAGTCGACCACCAAGCTCTTCTTTGTGCACTTTTTAATCTCACTAAAGTTGCAATACATTATTGGCTTACCAATACAATTGCCACTAACACGATTGCTGCCTATTGATGCCGCATGGCTTTTAATACAATTACAATACAGTAGTGCGTAACTGCACCATTTTTTCATTTTTTTCACATTATTTCGACTACAGAAAAACACCAAATATATATATATACTATATATATATACATGTATAATTTTTTTCTTCAGAACATCAAATAAATTTAAAAAAAAAAATTATTTTCTTTATTCTTGGTTTTTTCAAACTATAACAACCCAGAAAAATGATTTCGCATAACTGTCATTTTTCATTTATTTACTCTTTAGGCATAAAAATACTTTTCCAATTTTTTTTTCTCCAGTACACCTAAATAAATTTATTAAATTTATTTTATCCTAGTTTTCTTCAGTTTTACACACTGTAAAACTAAAACCAAAATTTTCTCTCCTCATTTTATTTTATTTTTCATTCTCCATCAGTAGCCTTCCTTGCTACCTCATCTGATAACCCAAATGCGCATCCACAACTCAAAACTTTTATGAGTTCAACTATAAAATTTATTAAAATTTTATTTCCTTTTCCCAATAAATTTATTATAATTTATTTCATTTCCCTTTTCCGCTTTTACTAGCGTAAACTCTACACTTTTCCTACACACTATGTGCTAATCACCAAGCACACAAACCACGAATAATCACAATACAACCATTCATGTTATGTATTTTTCAAACAACCATTCGTAAAATCACCTGAAAACACACCAAGCAAGCGTAATGCGTGTCCCTAGTTTTGTCCGTGATTTCCTAATTAATCTCATACCTAAACTAACAGTGAGCACACGGTGGTGAGTGATTCTTACCTCAAAGACTATGGCTTAAGCCTAAATCACCAAGCCCTGAGTGGCCAGTATACCTAGCTCGATACCAGGCGTGACGCCACGAGAAACCAGGGTCGTTGACTACTCGTCTGACCCTTGGAGATACTAGTGGGTCGGGTTACCGACACCATCTTGAAAATAAGCGAGTCTCCTTTATACGGGGCTCTGCCCAAATGTCTAACACCTGGCACTATAACTTGTCCCAATATACACAATGACCACACGAGGCCTCATATACAACTTATCTTAGGAGTAAAATGACCTCATTGGACCCCTGCATTATACTCCTGACATATATCTTGACTATCAATACCAATCCATCCTGTAGGTAAAGCGACCACCTTGGGCCATAACTAATACTCATAAAACATCCTAACTATATCAGTTACAAAAGGTTAATGATCTACTCTTATACAACACATATATTAAAATGAAAAAGCATTCCTAATACATGCCAAAAACCATCAAGTTACATTCCGGCTTTCTTCTAGCGGCCTCTGGTGAACCACTCTCTCCATGCGCTCACATGCACATAAAATAGTATCCCTCAGCGGGGTGAGCACTAATCTCAGTAGTGGAATCACCTAAGTGGGCTTCTCTCCACCTAAGTGCATATATGAAATGCTCCAAACACACATTAAATATTACATGATCCTACTTGATGTCCTAATGATCATCTATCAAGGTCCTCGACTCCCTCACCTTCAAGCACGTGTGAGAACCCTTAGTTTTGTTGTTTGTGGACAGCCCTTGATGTATATATGTCGATTAGAAGTTGTCTCGAAATGATTGATATTATGTATGGACTACCCTCAGAGTATGTCGATTGGGCGACTCCGTGATTGATATTTTTATTTGGACTACCCTCCGATATATTCTTTATCTTTAGACAACCCTTGAACCATTCTCTCAAAAGTGCCGCCATTGCACTCGCTCCTATCGTCCCCAAGATTGCCGATGTATGGAATGCGTATTAACCAATTCCATTTCAATTCTATAACACATGCATATATTCACATAATTTAAAGCACACAAACATGTCATGTAATTTCACCATCAATTACATCAAAATTAAGCTCAGCGAGCTAATGATCAAACCACGAGCAACTCGATTTGAATTCTCACCCAAACATTATTTTAAAATTATTTTGTGAACATTCGGGAATAGTAGAGCCCTAAATTTACTATTCTCGAAGCAAATCACGATCATCGGTTCATAGTGAACCCGAATTTCTGACCATTTCCGGCCTCATACATCAAGCATGCATTAACACATAAATGCACAATTAACAACGAATTAAGTAGTAGACGGTCCACAGAGTGCACCATTGGAGTTTCAAAATTATAACAATTGGTCGAATTTGGGACGATCGACGGCCTCGCGGCCTGGAATTCGGCTCAAATGATAACAAAGTGGCAAATAAGAATAAAACCCGTATGAGAAACCCCTACCTCTTGGGTTGTGAAACTCCCTAAAGCTGGAATCCATACGTGAGGCCTCTACCGTGAAGCGACTTTCCTTCTTAACTTTGCGAAGGATTTCGACGGTCGAGATAAGCCTCTGATTCTAGAGAAAAGTGACACACTCTCTCTCTAGAAAACGCCATTTCAGTTTCCGGATCTCCTTTTTTCCTTCCTCCCACGTTTTTGCTCTCTTTTCAATTTTGTGAGACATAACCTTCCTTGCTCTTTTGTCTTTCTAACAAAACAAATTCCAAGCCAACATTTTATGTCATACTTTTCCAGTTTTGACTTTTTCGGCTTTCTGCTCTCGGCCGTCCGTTTCCTCATTCTCCTATTTTCCACTTATGGCACGCGATGCAATGTTATTATATGTGACTTTTCCGCATCAAATATACGTCTTAGCACCGTGCGATGCCTAAAGCGTACCAACTCATTGTCACCGGTCGACGTGCTAACAGATTTTGAGATGATTCATGATGAAATCCGTTGTCATCGAATCTAGAGAATAAATTTGGATTTTTAACGAAATTACAATTTTATGTTGAAATTCTACGATTTTGCCATTTTCGAGTGGAATTTCTAAGATCTCAAATTTGCCTAGACGAGATTAATCTGAAGGTCTTGTTCTTATCGAGGATTAAAATCGTCATTTCCATTATAATCTTGAAGGGACCCAACCCGGATTTCCTCTTCCTAACCCAATGGACTCTCCTGGCACTCCAACGGATTTGAGAAAACATTTATTTTAAACCCTTTTTAAAAGTGAATCCGTGGAGCGAACCCATTTATATAGTTATTCTTTCCATTAAAATCTTATTAAAACATGGTGCAGAATTTTTTCTTTCCAAACATTAAACCCTTTTTATCACGATTAAACATTTTGAAAACCAGGCAAAGTTTATACTGTTTTGGACATTTCCAATTACAACACTGTGATAAAGAGCATTTTACCTCCTAATAATGTTCATTGCATATCCAACTATGGGACATCAAGTCATATGACAATTCAGGTAAAATTTAAAATCATTTTGAACACCATGGAAATATAAACAATATTTTTTATAACCATTGGGCTAAGGTAAGGATTATGACGACTTACATTACCTACCACCTGAGAGGATGAGCTCTCGTAGTTCATGTCTTTAAAACATATATACATTTACAAAATAAAGATTACACAAGTAGTTATTTACAAGAAGGTCTATACATTTTCCAAAAGTGGGTGTCGCGTGAGGTAGTGTCACTTGTGCTGAGGATGCTCAACTTCTCATCGATCTCACCTTTAAAAACATTTTTTATAAAACATTTGGAAAGAGGGTGAGCTAAAGAACCCCAGTGAGAGGCAGTTCATAGAAATAATGTTCCAAATATAGTTCAAATACAATGTAATACAAAACAATTGTATAAAATATCTTATTCAATAAACATTTACTTTATTTTCTTTTACCTTTTTTTTGAATCCGTCATATCCAATGGAACGAAGCTTAAGATTGCCCAGTTGGCCGAAGAACCATACGATAAGCGGTCTTCACGATGGCTGATGGCCCGAAGGACCTCAGATAATTGTGCCTTTCTTTAGATGCCATTGCCTTTGTGGAATAAATCGCATCGTCCTTGTATTATTTTATTACTTTCGTGCGTAAGCGATATGCATCATTTCTTTATCTATAAAATCCTCCACTTCCATGTACCATGCAGCAAAAAAGCACTTTAGTCGACTTTCCGCTCAACTTTATCTTTGTAATATAGAGTAACCATGGATTCAATCATAAACATTTTCATATAAACATATATATATATATATATATATATATATATATATATATATATATATATATATATATATATATATATATATATATATATATATATATATATATATATATATATTCATAAACATTTCACATTTAATATGGAAACTATAAATCATGCTTTATAAAACTAGAAACCATAATCATTTCATATTTTCTCAACATAATTAAAGTCAAAGAACCACATTTCCTTTTCATTTAAACATTTATAACATAGATATATAAAACATATACTATTTATAACGATAATATATATATATATATATATATATATATATATATATATATATATATATATATATATATATATTTCCATAAACATTTACATTTTCCTACTCCTTAGTTTTTAAGCTCTTTTCCTCCTTTAAAAAACTTTCATATCCTTGATCACTTTTCCTCCTACAAGTCACATTATCATAAAAACATTCCTTACGCAACAATATTTAATTAAACCATTAACTATAATAAACTTTCTAATAAATTAGGCATAGCCCTTAAGCATTTTCTTATTCAGCAATCTCAACTTATCCAATTCACTTCCAATTAAATCAAGGCTCATGACAACATTATTACAAGCCTTAAATCAAATGATAGCATGTAAAGTGAAAAACCATAATGCCTTCACCTTGCAAAAAATTACATTTTATACCTAAATCAATTCTTCTTCTTAAAACTTTAATTCTAATACATTCCATTAATTCATTCAAATATTCAAGTAATGTCATTAAATCAATTAAAATCAATCAAACAACATCACTTCCATTAACATCCAATGTTGACCGAAATTTACAACCCTTATAATCTCACTCTTTCTTTTCAATTATATAAATCAACATAGAATCATATCAATTTAATAGCTAAAACCTTAACATAACATAATTGAAGGTTTAGATAAATAAATCCATAAAACCTAATTCTTACCTTAATAGTTTTGGTGTCTTTGAGTGCTAACTTGAATTCAAATGATCTCTTATTCAAATCTAGATTAAGACATGCCAAAAACTCATTTACACCATCCTTCAACCATTCCCTCCATTAACTTATTCAAATTTTCATAGACTATTAAGTGATCTCACCTTAAAACTTGATTTTCACTTAGGATTTGATCTAGAAATTGCTTCATGGACATATTGAACATGAAATATGGACTTGAAATGGCATAGTGCCAGATGGCTTGGAAGGGCTACCTAAGTTATCTCCCTTGCATGGATGTGAGTAGCTACTGCATTCACTTTTGCCTTTCAAATTGTCTTATCTTTTACAACCGCCAATGCACTTTAATGATCATTTCATACCTAGTACTTTTCAATTATCATTAAATTCTTAACATGCCATTGGTTGTACATGGATTCATTGGTCCATATGTAACCATATAATCAAAAGCAATAAATTCATACTTTTCCATACAATCCCACTACTTGAACCATAGTTATGCTTAACTAACTCTCGCTGGTTATTAACGCGCCTTTGAATTAGCTTTAACTCATCAGCCAGCAAGTTCAGTTGCTACTCTTAATAAAATATCAAGTTAATGAGATCACGTGGCAATCATAAGTCCATTCTTAATCACATGGATCACCAAACACCACGGCGCAATTCTGTGATTCATACTTTACCGCTTATAGATTAAACACTCGATATGTTAACAGTACCCTCATTGAAAATAATACCCCTATACGATAAAAACTCGAAATATTCCATGATCGTCAATTAAAGTTGACCATGGAATACTCTAATTAAACTGTTCCTGTCATGACACTGCTTTAAAAGAATCTGAGTATGAATGTACCTGCTTCTTCTTAAAGGGCATTTTCATCATAAATAGTTGGGCGCTTCAAAACCCTTAAGCGAATTCCGTTTTAATCGTTCTATTATTTCGAACTAAATGACTATTATAACATTTTAGTTTAGGCTCATTTTTCAAATTACTATTCCATTTAATTTTAGTCAAACCTTATAACTCGATAATAAAGATTACTTCATGAGAAAACAATGGTGAGGTCTTACAAATCTCTGTATAGAATTTGAGCTATCATGTGATTCCGCTCTAACAACAAATAAAGAAAGTAAGATTGTAGGTTTGGAAATGCTTTGGTATATTTTCAATTATATGAAGTATCTTTTTGTTGAAACTAGTTTTAGGAAGAAAAGCCATGGAGAGGTCTTTTGAGTTTCTGGGAAAAGGAGCATTGAAAAGTTGTCTAGTTTGAGTATTATCATTTTTGTTGTTCGAGAAACGTGTGGTAACATCTCTTCATTGAGTTGATTTACAGTACATTTGCCATTTTCTTAATTCATCTTCATGACCCTAACATTTTTGTTTTGGGATTTTATTTTGTTTTTTTGGAATCATGCACTTGAGTTTTGTTATTTAAGTCATCTTTATATTCCTATGATTGAGCTCATATAGGTTTATAGATTAATGTAGAAAGCGGGTATGAGGAAATGATTAGGCGGATGTTGACACAGAGTAAACCAGAATCTATATTCAGTAAGGCTAGCTTGTGACTTCATTTTCTGGGTGATAGAATAAGATCTGTGTTAAAGTTTGGCTACTAGGGTGGTGAGGTGGTATAGTCCATGTAGTCTCCAGCTGCGATATTTCAGTTTTTATGTATGTCTATATATATTTTCGATTAAAGATTTTATTATCTTTTTTTATATATTTTCCTTTTTCTCATTATTGGAATTTGGGTGTTGATTATCATATGGATTGTTCTTGTTTTTGTGCTTTTTAGGACCATATTTTTCTCATATGGAATGATATCTTATACCATGCTTTCGTATTAACTATATAATACAAATTTCACAAATTAATATTAATTATATCATACCATATTTATCATTTTATTGTTGTTTTATGGAGTTTCTTATTGTTGATTTGATTTAAATATAGTTGATCCTCTCAAATTTATTGTGTATTATAAATTCATTTCTCTTTCTTTATATTATATTTTGTATTATTTTCTATGCTCCACGTCTTTGTATTAAGGTTTGCGATTTGACGCCTAATTTTCATTATGTGCATATTTTCTTTTTATTTATGGTGAATTCTAGTTTGTTTTGCCGACATGTGTATGTATAGTTTGCTTTGGTCTTGTACATCTATTCATCGTGAAAATTAGTTATAAATTGGATTTTAGTTTTTAATGTTTGGGTTTGTTTCTAATTCGTGCCCATAAGAAACTCGAGGAGGACCTTCACTTCATGTCAGTCATTGGCAGTTATTTTCCATCTTATATTAAACTCATATTTATGTCATTTTCTCTTTATTATATATGTGATTAAAAATTTAAAATATGTAAACTTTTGAGAATTTGATTACTGTTTGATTTCTTTATATTTTTGGTGAAACCAAACATAAAATCTTCTCATAGTATTTTATTTCTTTTCCCTAACCCATTTGGATTCCAAGCGATCGATGAAGTTGTAGGATACATATTATTGAATTTAGATAAAGGATTCGTGAATCTATGGTTTGGACCTATCCCCGAAAAAGGCGGGTTAATGTGGTTTGGCAGTCATGGGGATTGGTTCGTTCTCAGATATAAATTTTAATATAGTTGATCAATTATTACTCTAATTGGATCTCACTTTCTCCCATTGGATTTGTGGTTTTCTTATTGTTTTACTGTTGACAATAAGTGATCTTGGATGATGCTACAATTTGGATGATTCATTCTTTATTTGCCATGCAGATATGGAAGTATATTATGGTGCATTTCTTGTATTGCAGTGATGACATCCTTGTTATGATACTATGATGTGGCATCTCCAAAGTGATACTACGCTTAATTCTTGTGATGCTTTAGCTCATTCTTTGTTAACTCGGGTGTAAAACTGGAAAATTAAGTTCTGCAGAAAAGATAAGCAATTAATTTAAATTCAAGAGCACAGTTTTCTAATCTCAGTTGAAGTAGTTTCATAGTTGGAGTTATCTCATGAAATCAGCTATCTGCAGTTTTGTCAGAATTAAGACGATTGGATTTCCGTTTTTGAGAGCAGGGTGTTGGTGCCATAAAGCGGCTTAATGAGGACAATGATGTAAACCAAAGTCACCTGCACATAACTCTTGACTTTATAACCATGATTGAGAGGATAAATGATCTATTACGACTAAGTATGTAAAAATCAAAACTTAAGGACCACAGTAGAATTAGATTGTGTTTGAATTCAAATAAGATAAAGTGATAGTCTGCTTCTCCGAATTGGAAAAGCGTGCGATGAGACTCGTCTGATTTTAGAGAGAAGTGTGACTTCTCTGGGTTCCCGGCGATCCGGAATGATTGGTTCTCAGCGGGCGAAGCAAAGTTGATCTCTGCGGCGCGACTCTGCATTGGGGGCGCCGTTTGGTGGGGTGCAGCTCCAAGAGTAGGAGTCTTCCTCGCATGTTATTCTTTGGCTAAGAGCCATGTAGTGATTGGGGATGTGAGCGACTTAAGTGTGATTGGTCGCCAAACATTGACCGAGTGGAAAATCTGTTGTGGCGTAGCGGTGCCGACACGAAGTTTCTTTGTTCACATGGTTCCTGTTGTGTGATTTTGTGTGGTTTGGTGGATTAAAATGCGTTGCTTGATTGGATTAATTAATGTGACTAATTTTGGTGTAGTGTTATGGTGAGATAACACAGATTATGTGAATTTAATTATGTTAATATATGCATAGAAAATATCAACGGTGTTAGGTGGCGCCAGTATTCCACTCACGGGGCTCCCTAGAATATTAGGTGTGAGTGCATGACATGAAAAAACGAGCGAAAATGTTTGAGTTTTGGAGGTGTGTTGGGGTGTCCAGCAATTCCGTCGGAGGAATATGAATTGTTTCGGAGGGTTATCCAGATTCCCCTCGGAGGTTGTCAATAAATTTTGCGAAACTTGGCGGTAGTAAGTTTTGAACAAAAGTTTTGTTTGAAGACTGTATTTTTACTTGTATTTGGCTTAGGCATCGTGAAGTCGGTGGGACTCGAGACCTTAGGATTAGGCATGTGACATTCAAGTAGGATTCTTATTTGTAGTCGATTAGTTTGTCATGATATGTGCATGGGTGGGAGTAATACGTGAGTATCACTCTGGGCTTTGCTCTTTGTGAGGATCATGTTTCGGTACGGGAGTGTACGGAGGGCGACTCACTAGGGCAGCGTTTTAGAAGAAGTAAGTTTGTGGCTTTGGTGTCGTTTATGGGAACATTATTAAAACTTTAAATTTTGATATGTTTTGATTATTTCTTGTAATAACTCTTGAACTATTGGTATATAGTTGATGTAATTTTGTGAGTGATACATTGGCCCAAGTAAGCCATTTACTGCATACATGGGCCGGTGTAGTCGTTGATGGTGTTGGGACAAGTTTTATGCAACAGGTAGAGCTCCGTACAAAGAGACTGCGCGCTCTTATTTTCATGAGTGGTGTCGGGTTACGGCGTCCGGGATATTCAGCGAGTTGAAGGGTTGTGGCGGGACCCAGGAATGGGTACGACGGTGTCGGGCGAGGTAAACGATTACCTTAGGAGCTCGGTGGGTGTAGAGCTTAGGTACACGAATGCCTAGGGCTTGAGGGACTTGGGCTTAGGCCATGGTAAAAAAGGTGTAGGAACATCACAGCTTAGTATAGCTCAATGTTGGATACTAGAGTTATAGCTTAGTATCGGTGAGTTAGGTATCCGATTACCTAGGACTTGATGGGCACGGGTTAGATTATGCATCCTTTGTGCATTTTGATGAATGGTGCTTGATGTGATTGGATTGTGTGATTTGTATGGCGGTGGTAACGCCAGGAAGAGTGTTGAACACTAGGGTCGAGAAAATATAACCTTAGGTGCGCGAGAATTTTTGGGCAAAATGGTCCAGTAAATAGATTTTTTGAGACGGTAGTGGAGTTTGCACAAGAACATGTTGGGTTTTGTGAAATTCTAGAAAATAATTCAGGTTTTACTGAAAAGGGGTTAAGAATTTAACTCGTAAAATTTTGAGTTGTATGAATTACAATAGTCTAGACTCTTTGGAGATGAAAAAAATGGTGTTAATGTCGGAGGAATTTTTTTTTTGCAGGTTTCTGATGTGTAAAAACATGAAATAAAATAAAATAAAATAAATTTTAATGAATTTGTTGGTTCTCTTGAGACATGAAAAAAAAAAAAAAAAAAATATATATATATATATATATATATATATATATATATATATATATATATATATATATATATATCTCTCTATATATATATATATATATAATTTTTGTATTTCCTCGATATTTGGAACAAGGAAAAAAAAAAAAGAGAGTGAAAAAAGAAAAAAATTGCGTGAAAGGCGGTGCGGGTGGGATCTTTGCCATTTCGACCTTAGTCCGATACAATGCATTATGTCGTGACGCGGCCGAACACGGGCTGTAATACGGCCAAGTAAAGTGCGTCTTTGGGGCGCGGCAAAGCGCTTCGATGGCCAGCCACGCCCGCGACAGTGACTGCCTTGATCTGGCCGGCGGTCGCGTCTGTGACTGCCCAGCCCGATGGGTTGTATCAGCGAGGTAGTAGCGACCTGGCGGGAGAGGCGCCATGATCAGCCAGCGGGGCGTGACGCAGGCGCCTTGCTCAACTACTCTGGCCTTGTAGCGACCGCAGCCGCGCGACACACGCTACGGCTGCGACCGCAGCTGCGCGATGCCAGCGCCGGTGACCGCAGGCGCACCGCGACCGCGGTGGCGGGCACGCCACGTAATGGCGTGGTCGCGTGCGTGGCGTCTCTGCGTGCAGCCAGTCGGTGTGTGCACTGCTGTGCGCCGACCCAATTTTGACTTCGGGACACTGTTTTTAAGTCCTTTGTTGGACCATTGTTCTGAACATCTTTATTTGCGAATTTTCAAAAAATAAAAAATAAAATAAAATCTTTTTATTATTATGTATGATTTAAAATAGGAAATTATTATCTTGCGTACCTCTGATGCATTGACGTGCGTATGAAATATTTTTGTATGTGAATAGTGTCTCGAGTGTGTTTGACCTTAGAATCTTGTAATTAAATTTAACTTGCCGACATGTGTCGATGGCTAGTCACGGAAGAGGATGTAGAGGTTGTGGTCTTGAGTCGAATCTGCTGGTAGTTAGACGGTATTAGGCCTTTCTTGGTACATAGGGATTACGGTTCTTTGCTATTGCCGGCTAGTGCGGTAGCGGGGAGGTTGATAGACCTCAGGGTTGGGGCCACGTCATCATTTGATATTCCTTTGAGGAGATCCGATGGTAGCGAATGAAGTGACAGTTCATGCGGAATTGAGAAGGTATTGGAGGCTATGGAGATCGCCTGCGTCGACCCGAGGATCGGTTCATTGCATTCGGTACGAGGTGAGCCCAAGTATGGTGGAGCCCGAAGGCAGACCTCTAGAGATTTAGATCTGATGACATGTGGGCGAGTTCCGTGAGGAGTCTTTTCGTGGAGAGAGTATTTTCCGATTCAACTGCCCAGGCTGTGAGGCCCCGAGAGTTCCTGGGCGGGGCGGGGGGAATGATGACGGTGGTGGGTATGTCTTGGCTAGATAGATTCACTTAGAGGATTAGCACGTTTAGTGATGGCCCCATGTAGCCCTGAGACATGGCCAAAGGTCGGGAGGTTTGAGAATGGGCTGGAGTTGTCCGTCGGGAAAGAATCGTAGAGACTCACTTCTGGGACATGGACTCAGCGTGGTTGGGACATTGATAGAGGGAGATAGAGGATGCATGGGGTGTCAAATTTTGTAGATCTTCAGTGAGGGAGGATCAACCTTCTTTAGTTCGGGAAGAGGTAGAATTTTGCTTCACATCGAGTGTCGTGCCCAAGGTTAATTTGCATTTAATCAGCAGGCGTATGATATGTTATTTCTACCGACAAACAGGCATGTGAGACTGATCGCCCCCGCAGACAAACCTGTGATTTTGGATAACATAATCCTGTTAGTCAGAACATGAGAGAGCATAGCTCATTCTCCACACCCCAAGATGGGTTGGGAGGAACCAATTTCGCTCCTGGTGCTATACAAGCACCTTCCTAAGCAAAGACGTATAACGTAGGGGCTGTGAGTGTGGGTCAAGGTCGTACAGGCCCACAGCTCGGACTTCAGCCAAAGTGTGCAGTAGACGCATATGTTATTTTCACGACAAATGGGCATATGAGACAAGATCGTCCTAGGAGTGCGCAGTTCTCATGGTAATCGTAGGTCGAAAGCACGTGAGCATCCTGGACGTGTGTGGCACGCTTCTACTCTCGCACTTGTCGACTAGAGTAGCGTTTAAATCGATGCATCGTGATTCATTCATTATTGCATCTGTGGTGATAGAATCTGCTTAGAGTGTCGAGGCCTCAAGAAAGCCATGTGTGGATGTTCTTCCCTATGACGTAGGTGAAAAGTCAAGATGTGTCGAGATCTTGACTTAGAAATCTTCGAGATTCTACTCATGGTGGACCCATGGGGGGATCGTGATCAAGCCTGTGTGCACTAAGTGACATCGAGCCGAGCCTGCATGGGTGCACTGCAGGTCACATGAGTTTGCCTTTAGACTACGTCCAATGAAGACTCATGTTTCAATCAGAAAGGAAGAGTAATTAATGTGTGTTGTAAAGCAAGAAGTGGGGTCACTTCGTGTGAAAAGCCCCGTGAGCCTGGGTGAAGCCGAGCACCCGGTGATATCCGAAGGTCCCATGCTGGCGTAAGAGACTGGGATATCCCCGACTTCGCGGTGGGTGTAAGAGAATCGAGGGAGATATCCCGAAATTTCGTGGTGGGTGTAAGAGGACCTCGTGGAAGATATTCAAAATTTCGTGGGGTGTAGCAGACCCGCGGAGATATCCAAAATTTCTCAGCGGACGTAAGAGACTCGTAGCAAGCTTCGAAAAGTTCTCATAGCTGCAGAGAGAGTTTGCGCTGGCTATCGTCAGATCTGAATGAGTGATGGAGTCACCACCCATCCTGATCAACCCGTTCATCCCATCACCTATACCCTATCCACTTATAAGATCATTATGATATTTATTTAGTGCATCATCAATAAATACGATTATGCAGACTTGGGTAGTTACGATTTAAACGAACGCGAATACATAGGGTAACGCGAGCTCATCGTTAACGTTTCAAAGGACTGAGTTCACATCACATGCAACGCATATGAAAGATTTGTCATGGATTTGCATTGCACTTCGCATCACCTTAAGGAGAGAGAATAAACCCGAAAATCAAATTCCTTTCCAAAAGGGTAAAACAAGACTACCAAAACCCAAAATTTTTCTGTGATCTCTGAACACTAAATGGATTTCACCGTTAGAACTCCGTCTCAGGAAATCTAGCTACCACGCCCACTTCGTCAATCTCGAGACGCAGAAATTTCATCGCTTTTCGAGGCACGGTGCTCCGTGCCGTGAAACCAGCCAGAGAGACATGTGATGTGGCAAAAGTCACCTACTACATGTACTCATGTGACACATGTTGCATGATTAGAGAAAGGATGGAAATGAATGGCTTACATTAAGCCATGTGTCAAAAATCCAAAACTTAAGGACGCAATGGAATTAATCAAATAAGCTTGGCTGAATAAAGCACAAAAGAAATAGAATAGTCTTCTTCTCCAAATTGGAGAAAACGTAAGTAAAGGGAGGTTGAATCCAGCTTAGAGAGAGAGAGTGTGTGACTTCTCTGTATTTCCCAACTGCTCGTATCACCATTGGTTCTCGACCTGAGCAAGAAGCAAAGCCTGATCTACGTGGCGAGTGGCTACGCTGGCACCGATTCAGTGGAGTTCCGACAACCCAAGCAAGAGGTAGGGTCTTCTCCTAATGTGTTATTCTTTAGCTAAGAGCCATGTGAATGGTTAGGATATTCCGAGGCTTCAATTTTAGTCAAGGATGGTCTCAAAACACTGAACTGAGCGAGAAAATCCCTATTTCACAGGTCAGTGGAACAAGGTCGACCCGAGGGTTTCACCGTCACATGATTTTGTCGTGTGATTTCGCTTTGGCCTGAAAGGATTCAAAATGAATTAAGTTTGATTAATTAGCCCATGTGAGCTAATTTTGGTGCTATTGTTGTAAATTGAATAACATGAATTATGTGAGACTTAATTATGCTAATATATGAACAAAAATATATTAGCATGAATATTTGAATTGGCATAATGCATTCCATATGCACCGGGCACCCTAGAATATTAGGTGTGAGTGCATGACATGAAAGAAAACAAAACAAAAATGTTTCAGGAAAGGAATTTCCGACGAAAGATTTTCCTGAGAATCGTGTCGGGAGATTGTCCAACACCACGTAGGGGCCCATGAATTGTTTCGGAGGGTTATCCAACATATTCCCTGAGGGTTATCCAATAAATTTTACCCGAAATCTCCCAGCAGAAGTTTTCGAGAACAAAAGCTTTTGTTTGAAAACTCGTATTTTTACCGCATTTGGCTTAGACAGCGTAAGTGAAGGAGTCATGGAGGACTCGAGACATGGGATTGGGCATGTAGACATTCAAGTAGGATCATGTATTTGCTTGAGTGTGATTGGTCGCCATGACATGTGCACTTAGGTGAGGAGTAACCAATGTAGGAAATTATCACTATTGGGCATTGCTCACCCTGTCGAGGGATCATTATTTTAGGTACAGTGGAGTATAGAGGACAACGCCACTAGAAGCCGCGCTTTTAGAAGAAAGCTTCTGCCTGCAAGCTGTATTCGCTTTTGTAGAACATGTATTAAAAAACTTTAAATTTTAATATATGTTTTGCTATATATTATAACTCTCGCCAAAGAACTATCGGGTATATAGTTGATGTAATTTTGTGAGTATTGCATGGGCCTAAGTGGCCATTTTTACCGGCATATTATAATCCTGCTGTGAATGCACTGGTTGATAGTTTTATACCCTGTAAAGCTCCCGTGACAAAGGAGACTCAAGCCGATTTTCATGAGGCGGGTGGTTTCCGGTTATCTGATTGTCCACGAATATCTCTCATGCGTCACTGTTGTCACCCGGGACTTCTCAGAATGGGGCGTCACATCCAAGGCATTCTACTACTCTCTCCCTCAAATAGAGTGAGCTTATTCTTTTCCACCTCGTGGCTCCATCACACCATGTTTTTTTTTAATTTTATTTTATTTTTTATATATTTCGATACCATGTTTTTCTTATTATTTTATTTGGTTCTCTTATGTTCTTTCATCTTTTGTGTTGTATTATTATTTTACAAAGTTTGCACCTGCACTTTCAAGTTCTATTACTAAGAAACCTCTTTTTGTTTTTTTTTTCTCTTGATAGATTACTATCAAAGCATGCGAATTCCCTTTGGAAATGTTGAAACTATTGCTATGTGATTTACCTCCTTTTAAGGATATTTCATGCTTAATTTCCTACACGCAAATGCCATAAATCATGTAGAGTGCTGAGTCATTTTTTTGTATTTATGTAGCGAGCATAATCATATTTTGCTTTAATGAATATCTACATGTTCATGCCTCATCAAATTTGCATTACCCTCCTAGAATGACAATAATGTTGCCAAGCAGAGTGAAAAATTATTGATCACTTGTCTAGTCTAGAATTATTGCCAAACAAAGTGAAAAATTATTGATCACTTGTCTAGTCTAGGTTCCAATCGTCATTGTCCTAAATATTATGAAAGGAAATGAGAACTATTCGACAAAGAAACTTCTGAACTAGCTTAACTGTACTTAATGGATAAAGCAACTTCACGGCCAAATTGTATATTCTCGGACACTAATTTTTCTCTTATTAATCAAATGAATCATTCTTTTTTTTTCTACATAAGAAAATAAAAATTAACTACTAGAAGTGATGAGATCTGAATTCTTGAATTATTATTGTAATTATTTTGTAAAGGACATATATATATATATATATATATATATATATATATATATATATATATATATATATATATATATTAACAATACTTGACATTAATTTGTGTTTAAAAATTTCGCATAATGTTGTGTTAATTTTTCGCAGAAAACAAACATGAGGCGGGTCATGAATGGATGTATACTAGGCTCAATGCTAATGGCACCATTTACAAAGATTTTGTTGATGGAGTTGAAAGTTTTCTTGCTTATGCATGTAAGCAGTTAGGAACTTCTGATGTGACTGAATTAAGGTGTCCTTATAAGAAGTATCATAATCGGAAGTTCTTGAAATTGGATGATGTTAGGGTGCACTAGTTTAGAAAGGGATTTGTTCCAGACTATTATGTGTGGAATAGACATGGAGAACCATATAAGAGTACGCACTCGGAGCAATCAACATGCCATTTAACCAAAGCCGTTGATGCGAAACCAACAAATTCATACCGCCAAAATGATTCTCCTGATGCTATAGGCTCGAGTTGAGAATGACTTACTGAGGAAGACCTAATCCGAATGCACAAAAAATTTTATGTGCGTCATGCTTAATGTAGTTGATGAAAAATTACGGGACGGGCACCACACATTCCCATATGTCTACTACGGGCAAGATTGCTGTGACATGAAGCTCCGGAGCATCATTTTTCGGGAGATGCTATGATGATTTCACTATGTTTTTACGAGAGGTGGGTTACCAGATGACAATCACAAATGGGCACAATTTTTACAGAAATCAATTAAATTAGTTCTAAGGTCTTAGTCTTCCAAGAGAGAAGATTGGATCATGCAACAATAATCGTATGATATATCAAGTGATGATAATGCATCGACAAGTCAGAATTTTGTAACCATCCTCTGTTTAAAAGGAAAAGGGAATTAGGGAAACACAAAAAAATAAAAATAAAAATAAAAAATGTTCCATTTAAGAGGATGTATTACTTTCCTTTAAGCCTTGAGGTTGCGTGGTGTATCTTGAAGCAGTAGCGATCAATGATGACATGAGCATATTCAGAAGGTGGAACCAAATGTGTCATCCATTTGATTATAGGCCGACATTTTAGCCACGTACATCCTTCATTTGCTTCTGAGAGTCGTAATGTGAGATTGGGATTATGTACTGATGGTTTTCAGCCATTCGGTCAGTTAGGACAACAGTATTCATGGATGTACATGAAGGAGGCTTACTTATTCTTGTCTATAATTGTTCTTGGGCCTAGCAATCCTAAAAACAAGATAGATGTTTTCCTTCAAACTTTGATAGCATAATTGAAACAACTTTGGGAAATGGGCATGCAAAATTATGATGTATCACAAAAATAGAATTTTCAAATGAAAGATTTGCCTCATGTGGACTATTAGCGATTTTCCACCATACTCATTGCTTTCGGGTTGGAGTACATCTGAAAAACTTTCTTGTTAGTATTTCATGGAACATTCACAAGCATTTACGTTGACTAATGGTTGGAAGACAACTTGGTTTGACAATCATCGTAAGATTCTCACTTTTGACCATGCATTCGGGCGAAACAAAAACTCTTTCCTCAAGAATAGAATAGAGAAATGGCACACCTTTGCATGGCAGGGAAAAAATGAATTTTTAAAAGGGTAAAGAAACTTGTTGATGGTTTGTAGGCTTCTGCTAGGTTGAAAACACGAATTTTTTAGATCTCGGATGACGAAATAGACCTCACTTTTTGATTCATCTCGCAAACTCTAGTTACCAAGACGAATTTCATTGAATTCCGAGATGATCGGATTTTTCACGATTTTTGGGGCAAAAAGGAACCCAAATGAATGGGTGACACATGGCATGATGCATGCATGCCGTGTGGAGGTGTCCAACCTATAAAAAAGGGATCAATGGAGGAAAAAAGATGGAGAAAGAGAAGAAGGGGAGAGAGAAAGAGGGAGATGAAGGAAGATCTGGTAGCTTTTTCCTCTAATTTTAGGCGTTAGATGGTCGAGTTCGTCGGCGAGAATTAAGAGATCCTACACTCGACGAGGGCTACGCTCAAGAGTGAGGATTCTTCCTGTTACACGGTTTATTTCCACCCCATGGGGATTGGGTTTCGGTACTGATTTTGGGACTAAAATCCCCAGGGTGGGGATTCGAGGGAGGCTTGTTCGTGGTCATGGGACGAGATATTGGCTGAGTATGGCATGTTTGTGGCCTGGTTTTGGCTTGGATTTGGCTTGGATTTGGATAGTCTTGGGGCTGGATTTGGGGCTGTTCTATGCTCGGGTGGTGGCATGTTTGTGTGGCCTGTGATGGCTGTATGTGTGGATTGCTTTGTGGGCATCTCTTATGCCTGATTGGTGGGTGAAACCAGTTGTCTTTCGCTTGCTTTTGAGTTAAACTTTCTTGGTGGTAATTGTTGATTGAATGTTGATATATGAACTATAATATATTGACATTGAGATGGACTGTTTGGAAGTATACTTTTGATATAATTGTCCATGATACATGATAAATTGTCCATATGGCATGCATTACATATGTGATAGGAAATTGACTTGCAATGGCATAATGCATTGCATATGCACCGAGGCATCGTATTCATGGGTGTAAGGGCATGGTGCCATCACACACCATCCTTGGTGGTTGATAAGTGGGCTTGATACATTGGACAAAGTTCAGTGGAGTTCCGTTGTTCGTAGAGTATGAAATGGAGCCATTAAACACCATCCTTGGTGGTTGATGAGTGGGCTGAGTACCATTGAACAAAGTTTAGTAGAGTTCCACTATTTGTAGAGCATGAAAACTTGTGTCAGGTAGTATGACGAGGATAGATACCCCTTAAATTGGCCTGATCTTTTTGAGGTTGCATTTGTAGTGTCAAATGAGTGAAAGCCAGTGAAAGTGTGAAGGCATCTGACTGCGGTGAGACCTCGAAGGTCGCTGAAAGACCGTGTTTTGTTAATAAAACATCTAATAGTTTGATTTCTAAAAACTTGATTTTGTTCAAAGTGATCATTGGATGAAATTCATCTCACGTTGGATGTTATCGCCACATTGGCATTGTGTGATGAGATCTGTGGCGACTTTGATTTTTCATCCATTGAGTGAGTCTCATCTCATTTCATGGCATGACATGTAGTATTCCATTAGAATTGCATAATTCTATTGGAATGTTGATATATATATATATATATGTGTGTGTGTGTGTGTGTGTGTGATTGTGTCCAAGTGAACATTGCATGTGCATTTAGGAGAGTAATAGCCTTTGTACAAGTCTTTCTACTGGGCGTGGCTCACCCTTCATGGGAAAACATTTTAAGTGCAGGGTATACACCTATGGACGACTCTTTCGTTCGAACACGAGATATTTGAAGAAACTGACTTGTGGTACAGGTATAGTTATTTTTGTAAAGCTTTTGGAAAGAACTAGTTTTGGCATATGCCCGTCTATGTAAAAGAATTTGTAATTAAACCCACAATAATATGTTTTTAAAATAACATAAAAGTTTATTGAAAGTGGCTAAACGGATCCCGTTAAATGGGATTGAAACGATTATTGGTATCGAGGGCGCGCACGATATCCACAAGAAATTTTGACCCTCACTTCACAGCTTGGTGTTAGGGCTTAGGTATGTAATTACCTAAGACTCGATGAATGGATCCTAATTAATGGGATTATATAGCATGGGTGTCGAGATACAATATCCCGCGGGTATTTAGTGGGTTGGCGAGTTGTGTGGACCCCACGGATTTTGGGGTGTCTGGCTTACCACCTATAATGACCCCGGTGGCGGTCTTGAAGCAAATAGATGACTCGGGGTTGAAAAAGGTCACTTATGGCCCAGTTATGAAGTTATTAATGGTAGATTTGCAGAGACTTGTGGGTGGAATAAATGGAGTATCTTTTTGGGATTTGCCATCTTGGAGCTCAAATCTAATTAGACACAATCCCAGATGTGATGCATATGTATTGAGGGAAAAGTGTCTTTGAAAATGTGTTTAATACAGTTATAAATGTTGAAAGAAAAAATAAAGATAATGTGAAGGCAAGAGAAGATCTAAAGGTGTTATGTCGAAGGCCTCCTGAATTGGAAAAAAAATGAAGCTACAGGAAAATTTCCCAAGGCATGTTACACATTGGATAAACCCAGCAAACAAATCTTGTGTGAATGGGTGGAAAAATTAAAATTTCTTGATGGTTATGTTTCAAATATGGCTAGGTGTGTAGACATGAGAAAGCACAAGTTGTTTGGGATGAAGAGCCATGATTTCTATGTCTTCATCCAGTGGTTAATTCCTATTGCTTTCCGTGAGCTCCTTCCGACAAATGTATGACAAGCTTTGATAGAGTTAAGCCTTTTTTTCAAAGGCTTAACTTCAACAATGATTAAAGTGGAAGATATGGAGAGATTAGAAAAGGGTATTCCAATTATTATTTGCAAATTAAAGTGTATATTCTCTCCTGGTTTCTTTGATTCAATGGAACATTCAATCGCACCTTCACAGTAATCATTTGCAGTCTAGTGCGATCACAGTTGGATGTATTCTTCGAAGGATTAGAAGTTCAATATTCTGCCACATTTTATAATTTAGTGAATAATTCAGTAAAGCTTTATACTTACTATGCAAACTTGTTGTTATAGATTTCTTGGACATTTGAAGAAGAATGTCACAAACAGAATACAGGTGGAAGAGTTGATTTGCAATGCTTTCTTAGTAAAAGAGGCATCGATTTTTGTTCACATTATTTTTGAGCCTCATGCGTATATAAAAAATTCAGTGCCTCGTAATGATAATGGCGGTGATGGTGATGGTCGAAAGGGACACTTCGATGACTAAATGGCATCCCCGATAGATCATATGGGCGGTCGAAAATCTAGGAGAGTTATCGATAGTGAGTATAAGAATTTGCCACGCGAACTTATGTTCTGTTGAATTGTGAGGAGGTTGATCCATATGTGAAGTAAGTGACAAGATATCTCTTCGTTCACTTAAAAGGATACTTATTACTTATAACATTGTCTAAACTATTTTCTCATTTTGTAAGCATGTCTATTCATGAGATAAAACAAATATCACCTTACATTGCCAATGAGGAGCTTGATATGAAGCTTGACAAGCATTTTGCAGAATGGTTTGAGAACAATGTAAGTAATGAAATAATGATGTTAATACAACAATTAATAATTAATAATGTTAGGATCCTCAATTTACATCCTTTTGTTTTATTTATAGGCATGTGATAACGTCATTGACAATCCATTCATTAAAGATCTTCTTCCAAAAGGCCCTTCTGACAGTAGAGACATTTCCGTATATTTGTTGTGATTCACAATTTCATCTGAGAATCACATGGTTTATAGAAGTCAACTTCAAATAGTGGAGTTTGTATAAAGGGCTGCAAATTACGGCGAGATAGAGTGATTATTATGTGAGGCTGATGAGAGATTTGCGGCTAGAATACCCCAGGCTACCAATTAAGCGGACTATACTTTTCAGAATTGCAATTGGTTTGATCCTCTTGTTAATGTTGGGATGAAGGTTCATAAACAATATTTTTGGTTGATGTTGCCATAAGTGCAAAATTGAGCAAAGGATGAACCGTTTATACTTGTTATGCAAAATTTGTCTGAAGTATATTATATGCACTTATCCTTGCTTGAAAAGATAAATAGATTGGTTGGCGATATGCAAAGGTTAAGCGAGCTTTGTTATAGATGTTCTTGTAGTTGTTGACAAAACAGTAACTACTAATATTGCAATCCAAGAAGATGAGTCAGTTAATCAAATGCCTATAGATAAACAACCCATTGATGCACAAAGAAGCATTGATGAATCTAGTTTATTATTGAATGAGGCTGATGGAGAAAATGTTGATTTAGATGAAGATGACAATGAACTCTCAGAGGAACCAATACTTGAGTCAAAAACATAAGGGATAGGTGAAAATGAAATTGAATATGAAGATGTTAAATCTAGTGATAGTGATAGCAATTACCATTCATTTATTTATATTTCTTTTGCATTATATTATGTTATGGTTCATATTCTTAACGATTAAAGACTATATTTGATATTTATAGATATGCTTGTTGTTCATGCAAATGTGCATTAGGTGTTTATCCAACTATTATTGTTGCAATATTTATCCATTTCATATTTTGATTTTTTCTAGCAATTACCATGAATGTGTAATAATGCTATTTTTTTCTTAATTTGCTCCTTTATATGGATATTTTATTTTTTCAATGACTTCTTGGAAATGATGAAAATTGAGCACCAACATGAGAAGTCTATTACAAAGAAATCCACAAGACACTAGACAGGACTATCTGATCATCTTGCCATCTTCAATTGGTTCTACACATAGGCAGACATCAACACCAATTCCACCTCCGGTTGCTCCAAATACAAGTTTGCCACCAACACCTCAAGCTGCTACTATAGTAGCACCTTCCACTTCTTTACATTTAGGTTTACAAGCAGCAACTATAGGTGCTCCATGTACAAATTCATCAACATCACCTTCCATTTCAAATCCATAGTCTATAGCTCCTTCACCAGTACATTCTATGCCTACATTAGAGTCTACGACATATGAAAATCTATTACGTGTCTACCTAGGCAACAATCTGTAAGTAACTTACATTCTAATTTTTCTCTTTTATTCTATTTTGCATGCTTGGAATTGTATGAAAAATTTGCAGTTCATGTCATTGTTCAAACATGCTTTTAACATTAGGACTATTATCATTAATAATGATTTAGATTGTCAACATAATTAAATAGCCATAACAGTTCTTAAATCTTTTTTTATTTGTTTTTAAAAAATTCTTTCATGAAGATGTCCTTGTATATGTATACAAAGAATTAGTTTTTGGCAAGATAATGTGATGGATAGATGGTTGAAGTTTAAATTAAAATGAATTATAATAAAAAAAAACAAATTTTTTTCAGCCATACACGTATGGATGGATGGTTGATGTTTAAATTCAAATGAATCAAGTAACCATTGATATGATAAAAATATTGCAATATTCTTTGTGATACTTTAATATCAGAGTCTTTTTTTTTGGAGTCAACATTCAAGTCACATTTGTGATAGGATTCTCTGCTCAGCGCCCCTTCGTGCGAGACTGGGCACATTCTTGTAGCGCATAGCCTCCTTGATCTGCCCTTAACCATGACCCTTGCTTGTCGTCTTGGCATTTGCGTGCCAGCCTACGTCGTGTGCGGTGGGAGGCTTTGTCGTCTTTAGCTTTGTCGCAACATAGAGATTCTCCTGCTGTGACTCGACCTTAAAATTGGTTTGTCGTGACATAATTTCTCCTTGCCTTGGCCAACTCTGTCGCGACATAAAAATACTCCATCGCGACAAAAACCTTCCTGCACGGCTGACTAGGTCACGGCATGATATTTCCTATCATGACCTGAAATCTCTCCATTTGACCCACGCTCTTTGTGGCTACATAGATTTTTGCCAGCGACGAAAAACCCTTCTCCCAGTTGATACGACCGGCGGCGCCAAAAACATTACGTCAGATAAAGGCGCTCTGGCGTGGCGAATGTCATGGCCTGGTTGATTTATCTGGCATAGGCCCCCTTGGTATTGGCCACACCCTATCGCGACATAAAATATTTTGTTGCGACATGAGAAATATTGTCTTGGCGAGCGTTGTCATGACATAAATACTCTATCGTGACGCGCGAAATTCGCGCGAAACCCGACCTGCTGTGCGAGCGTCTAACCTCTTGCTTTGGCCGTCTTGTTAGCGACAAGAAAATCTCTGTCGCGACATATACAATAGAACTAGAACCTGACAGCAACAAAAGCTATGTTGTGGCGGCGGCTCATTACTTGAATAGAGAACCATGTCGAAACACGAGGATTTCCCTATCGAGACACAGGCAGGGAAAAAGCTTTGTGCGTGACCCGGGAAAACCATCGCGACCTAAAACCTACAAAAATACACAAAAATCTATGTCGCGATATAGAATATAATCATGACGAGATCTGCCAATGGCCTTCTGGCACCTCTAACCCTTTGCGCCTTAATCAAACTTTCGACATCTAAAGCACTTTTTCTCCTGAGCAACATGACACACAGGAAAACCTCGCGAACTTTGTAAACTTACAAAATGTGTTTAATTAAATTTTTTTTTTCTTAAATTACCAAAAACTGGGTTTTCTGCCTAGAATTTTACAAGAAAAGAGTAAAGCCATAATCTGGCCCTTTTCACAACTAAGATCTTTGATGTGTTCTCCCGGTGTACCTCACGTGCTTAGAAAACATTTTCAGACGAGGTGGCTGATACCCGATGAGAAAATCTCATACAGGGCTACTCCCCACCTCTTTGTGCACATGCAACCGTAACCGCGAAAACTATTTGTCAAAACAAAATATTTTTGTTTTATAAATCACATTCCAATGGAGCCCGACCCGCCGATAAATTCATTGAATGACTTCCCGTCCCGAAGTACCTTTGAATGACCCTCGCGATCAAGTTCATAGGATAACCCTCCATTATCAAAACACATTGGACAACTCTTCGATATCAAAATACATTGGACAACACTCCAATCAAGTTCATAATACATTGAATTCCCATATTTTTCCAGCAACCATAAACTATTCGAGCGCGGATTACGGGAGCGAAACCGGAGACAGTCTTTAAATCATCAGCGATCCCGATCAAGAATTGTTTTAGGCAGCCCAGCGTTAGGGCTAAACCTCTTGGCCATTGAATGGCCCTTAGACAAACAATACTTGGGTAGGAGAACCCTACCTCTTGCGAGGACCAACTGCGAGTAAGTCCTTTTCGTTAGTGAACTAGAGGCGGTGGTTCTTCCTCTCTTTCCTTTCTTCTTTCTCTTCTCTTCTTTCTCTTTTTTTTTTCTCTTTTTTTTTTCCTCCATCTCATTTCTACCGAACTGATGTTCTCTAGCTAGAGAACACCTCATCCAATTTCACTTGACACATAGCTTGATTCTATGCCACATGTCACCCATGCCAACTTACTTCCATGCATAAATTAAGAGCATGACACTTGGTCCCACTCATGTGCCAAGTGTCGTCTCTTCTGACTTTCCACATAGCATGCATCTTCGCCATTTGTCCACTATATCGTCGTCCATTCGCGAAATCGTGAAATTCCATTGTCTCGAGAGTGATGAGGGTAGATACGTATTGCCTAGATTTCTCAAGGCAGACTAGCGGCGTGATGCGTAGTCATCAAGGTCTAGAGAAATTTACCAGGCTTGCAGCACATGTTATAGCGGTAGTCTATCGTTTTACATTACCCGGGGTTTCATTCTTCCCCCTTAAAAATTTCATATCGAGTGAGACACATATACATCACTATAACATGCGTATCTGTGATCATTTAATATTTAATGACTAAACCATGTACCTCCATCCTCAAAGAGGAAAGGATATCTAGTACACATCGTGTCCTCGTGTTCCCATGTTTCCTTCTCACTCTCGGTCTTCATACGACACCTTCACTAGCCTCACGGAGTCTTCACGATCGTAGACTTGATCTCGGCTTATCTAAAATACACCGCAGGTCCCTCCCGAGTCCGTCTACATGATAAAGCGGCGCTCTAATCTACATGAGTCGGATCTGGAGTGTACTTTTGGAGCATGGAGACATGGAATACCTTAGTGACACTTGATAAACTTGGTGGCAATGCTAACCGATACGCAACTGCACCCACACCCACCCTCTCGAGTACCTCGAAAGGCCCAATAAACCTTGGCGATAGCTTTCTCTGTTTACTAGCCAGTCCTTTCCCTCTTAGGCATCACCTTAAAGGACATGTCACGCCTCCAGGCTTCTAGGAGTTATCGTAGGTATGTTGGCATAACTCTTACGCCGGTCTGACCGTGAAAAGCGCCGTATGGGTTCCACTTTCTCAGGAGTGTCTTTAATCAAATCCGGACAGGTGATGGCCACTCTCCCACAACGTAACAAGTACGAGGATCGGGTGTGCCTCCCAGCCACAAAGCCTCATAGGGTTCCATGCGTATACTACTTTGATAAATGTTGTTTTAGGTAAATTCAGATGGGAGTGCTCCTCGGCTACCCTTAAGATCCGAGGACACGTGCTGCGTAGCATGTCCTCAATGCATGTGATTACCTCTCGACGACCGTGCATGCGTGGATGAAAGCCGGTGTTCATCATCAAGAAGCTGTGTCCCGACCCATGCGACTCTTCGAAAGATTGTCATAAACCTAGGATCCTGTCCGTCTTATGGACATTGGTACTCCATGAAAGCCAGGACGATCTTTGCGCGTGTAACCTGTGAGTCCTCTAATGTGAGTCATCCATGGCTGTTAGAAAATGTCTTGAGCCACAATTAGTCGGTCGGTATCACCCATCTTAGCATCATGCCACCTCGCGTAATGTAAAGGTAGCAAGTGGGTCACAAAGTCCATTGTGACGTGCTCCCACTTCCACTCGGCTACTTTCAATGGCAGGAGTAGACTTGTTGGCCTCTGATGCTTAGCTTTTACCTGCTGACATGTGAGACATCGTTGAATAAAATCTCTAACATGTCGTTTTATCCCGCTCTAGTAATACTGGCGACGAAGATCACGGTACATCTTCGTACCTCTTAGATGCACAACAAATCGAGAGCAGTGGAACTCCTTGAGGATCTCCTCTCTTAGATATGTCAACTGGGGAACCATAACCCGTCCTCTATACCGAAGACTACCTTCTGTGTGAATGGCCCATCCTTCGTCATCCTTACTTGACTGTACCCGGTCCTTGATGGACACCATCTCTGCGTCCTATCCCTGGGACTCAATCACTCTACTTAGTAGGGAAGGCATAACCACTAAGCTCCCCCAAAGCTTGCCCCAGGCCTAATCGTTGTACTATGGCCGAAATGTCCTGACCTCGAGAGGCATACGCACTCTCGGGAAGTTACACCTAACCGATTACTCGACTTTGTTGAGTGCATCAGCCACCACATTTGCCTTACTAGGATGGTAGTGCAAAGTGAAGTCATAATCCTCTAGATACTCTATCCATCTGCGCTGCCTCATGTTGAGGTCCCGTTGTGTAAAGATATGCTTCAGACTTTTGTGGTCTGAAAACACCTCAAACTGCTTACCATATAGGTAGTGGCTCCAAATCTTTAAGGCAAAGACAATGGTCGCCAACTCCATGTCATGTGTGAGGTAATTCCGCTCATGATTCTTTGCTTCAAAGGAACCGCTAAGCTACCACCCTCCGGTACGCCTTCAGAACACATCCCACGATCCGTCCTTGAGGCGTCACATCTGACATGTACCTGCATCCCTTCAGGACTACGAATCGGAGCTAAGTAAGCCTCATTTTCAATTCACCGGAATGCTACTCACAGGTCATTCCACTCAACTTAAACCTCCTTCGGTCGACCTTGTCATCGTCTTTACTAACTTTGGAAGTGTATAAACCACACATGTGCCCTACAATCCCGAGAAGTGCATATCTCGAAGGCCGACTTAGGCCTCTCGACTCATAACAACCTCGACCTTCTCGGGGTCTCTTGACACACTGGCCAGGCACGACGTGTCCCAAGAATTTCACTTTAGCAAGCTAAAATTCACACTTGCTAAACTTGGCATACAACTGATGGTCTCTTAAAACCTGGAGAACGACCCTTAGATGATCCTCATGCTCCTCTTGGACTTAGGTAGATCAGATTTCATCGACAAAGACCCTGGCTCAATGATCCAAATAGGGTTGGAATTGTAAGACCCAAAATTCTAATTTTAAAAGGAAAATGATAAAATGGTAATTTTAAATTGAAATCTGAATGCCCCAGATGTAGGATGACGAGCAGACTTCATCATTGGAATTGTCTTGAAATCTAGCTACCGCGTCCCGAATTCGTAGAAATTAGAGATGATGGGGAATTTCACATTCGAGGCAGAATTGGTGCGGGACACTTATTTTGTGTGAGTGGCTCAAGAGGTGCCACGTGTCATGTGAAGAATGAGTCAAATATGAGCTCAAGTGTGGGCCATAGGTGACATGTGGCATTATTTCATTGGAGGAAAATCCATGGTAGATGGATAAGAGGATAAGGGAAATCCTAAGAACCAATGGGAAAGTGACAAGTGGCTTGAGAGGACAAGTTCTCTTGACCCTAGCCTAGACCAAACTGTTTTGGGAGGGAAAGGAAGAGAGAGAAAGAGAAAACCGAGAAAGATAGAGGAAAGATGAGAGATTTTAGAGTGATAAGCTCTCACTTCTCTCTAGATTTCTCGATGATCGGTCCTTCAAATTCCGATGAGACAAGAGGCAAAGTTAATCCCCACGGCAAGAGCTACGCATGGGTATCGGTATTGTGGAGTTTCAAAAACTCTCACAGGAATTGGGGTTTTCTCTCTTGATTTATTCTTTGCATAAATAATTTAATGGTTAGGGATGTTAGGGACTGAATGGCCTTTCATTCAGTGCCAAAACTTGAATTTGAATGGTGAAATCCACTAGAGTAGTTTTAGACCAGTCCAGCGGCAGGTAAGACGGTTGTGTGTGGCTTTGTGTGTTGATATGTTATTGCTATGATTGAATAACATGTGTGTTGTTTGTGTGATGCTTTGGATAGCTCCAAGATGGACTGTCGGTTTGTTTATTAGCTCATGTGAGCTAATTTTGGGTGTTATGGCTATGAATGAATAACATGTTTCCTTGTGTGAATTACGTTAATATGAATTATTGTGAAATGGCATACTGCATTTCATATGCACTGGGGTAACTTAGAACAATAGGTATGAGTGCATGACATGAAAAACAAACATGGTTGTCAAATGAATTTCATGGGAAGATTTTTCGAAGAATTTCCTTAGAGAGTTGTCAATGACTCATCAAGGAGAGAGGCCATGTTGTTTCGGAGAGTTATCCAACAATTTGCCTCGGAGGCTTGTCCATTAGAATTTTATCGGAAAATTGGTATTATGTTTTCAAGAACAAAAACCTTTTGTTTTGAAAACAGTGCTTTCTCATACTTAGCTTAGGCATGAGTAAGGGAGTCAGTGAGGGCTTGAGAAGTGGGAAAGGGTGAGTCACATTCTCATCCATAACATGTAGACATTTGAGTAGGGACTTGTATGTTTTACTTGAATGTTTGGTGTCTTGGTGCATGAGCACTTAGGTGGGAGTAACCCAGTAGGAAGATTGACCTCTTGGCGTGCTCACCGTCGTGGGATCCTTTTAGGTATGGGTGTGGGAGGCGGGCACTCCATGGGCAGCTGAAAGAAAGCAACATGTGGCTTTGATTTTATATTTTTGTAAAACATGTACGAAACATTATGATCGAAGCATGTTTGTATTAAGAGTGGTGTAATAACTCTTGAATCTATAGAAATGTATGGTTTTGTAATTGTATGGATGAGTATGTATGATGGGCCCTATTAGGTCATTTTACTCATGTATGAGTCTCGGGTAGAGAGACTCATTTTATGGCATTGACTCAATGGCCACATGTATTCCACGAGTTGAGTTCCTCCAGCGGATCCACAGGGTTTCGAGGCGTCACGGGAATGCGCATGCGTAGGATCCCATGAATGTTGCTAGTGTATTTGTCAATCCGAAAGCCATCACTGTAAACTTGAAATGCCCATATTGCATCCTAAACGTTGTCTTAGGGATGTTAGCTTCCTTAACCCTCAACTAATGATACTTGGTGTGAAGATCTATCTTAGAGTAGACCTGTGCCCCTCTCAACTGATCAAACAAATCATCAATCCTCATTAATGAATCTGGAATTCTTGATCATAACCGGTTATTTGTCGGTGGTCGATACGCAGTCAAAGGATTTTGTCCTTCTTCTTAGCAAACAAAATCGGGGCACCCCATGGCAAAGTGCTCGGTCTAATAAAACCCTTGTCCAACAATTCCTGCAGTTGGACCTTGAGTTCTCTTGACTCAGCGGTGCCATTAACGAGAGCCATAAGGATGGGCGGCGTACCGGGGAATTGCAGCTTCGATGGCGAAATCCACGTCACTGTGCGAGGTAATCTCGGTAACTCATCGAGAGAAAAACATCCACAATACTCTAAGAACTACGAGAGTAGACTCAAATCTGGTCTTGCCTCGTCCTCCAGGGTAAGGCTTGCTAGCCAACCCATCGATTGTCCCTCCCGCACAGTTAGGTACGATGGGTAAACATCATGTTGCTCCCTTGAAATATAACCCACAGAGAAATGCCATCTGTGTATAGGAAGTAATCCTCCTACGATCACGATCAATGACCGGGCCAACCAATCCATGCCAAGAATGACATCAAACCCGATATATGTCCATCAATTCGAAGGTCCACCGGAGCGTAATCCCTGGCGATCTCTCTAACTCATAATCTCGACATATCTCAACAACCTCACCCTAATTTCCTGGGAGGAGAATCACATGCAATCGCTCGGCCCAAGGATTCTACCTTTAAGCCCAAAGCATTCACACAAGATACAACAACAAAAGAATGCGATCCACCATAATCAAGCAACACTCTTTCATAGTAGATAGTGTAAACATACCAGATAACCGTCTGGTCAATGTGCTCACCAGGTGCGACGGCATACACACCCCGTCCCCAAGTCTCTCGCTATAAGCCCCGCCCCCCACCTTACTTCCGGCCTCTCTCCGGGTCCGTGGGTCTCAGGAGCGAAGACGCGGTGCAAGACTCGGGACCGATGCTGGGCTTCTCTAGCCCGCACCAGGGTGAGAAGGAACAACCGCAGGTCTATGCAATGTCCAACATGATCGGGACTAAGGTGTTCCATAGCCCCGGATTCTCGCCATAGCAATCCCATCTCAGGCCCAGCCGATGGCAATGGTAACATGTCATTTGCCCCCGACCGCTAGGAGCCCGGGAGAATAGCGCTTTAACTCTAAAAACCCGTGAACTAGAAGCCTTCATCTTTTCCTAACTGTAAGAAGGTCGCCCTCATTCCTTTGTCACTCCGCACTGTGTCTCGATGCTGCGTTTACCTTCTCTCTCTATGCCATAACCGTCTCGACCAAGGAGTCCATATCTTATAGGAGGAATGCTGCATCTTGTCTGATGGACAACCTGTGACCATCCTCAAACTTTCACCTCATCATGTCTCAGGCCACATAATCATCCCCCGAAACATGCTACCCCGTGAACTTAGCCACGACTCGAGTGACCGTCATATTTCTGCTTCAACTCTAAGAACTCTCGAGCTCAGATGCCTAGCCGATGCAGTGGGAAAACCTGTCCAGTTAGCTCTCAACTCTCCTCATGTCATTGTCTCCACATCCCTTGAGACTTTGACCCAATCCCACCAAACCTCGGATTCACCCTCTAGTTGAAATGCAGCTAGCCTGATCCTCGTGGTATCGGAGGTAATCTCTATAGCCTCCAAAACCCTTTCAACTTGTCGAAACCAATGGTCGACTACCATCAGATCCCCTTCTCCCCTAAATGTTGGAGAATGATATGCCATAAACCTCGAGGTTATTTTCTGTCTCCCGACTTCGGGCCACTACCCTCAGGCAATGGCAAAGAACATAACACCTATAGCCTCTACGAAGGCCTGTTGATCAAATTACGTATAGGCTCTCCAAGCACTTTGCGTCTTCCCCGACTTTCCATCTACACATGTCAAATAGCAGAAATTGAAATAACTAGTTGTGCATATGCCAACCGCTAAAAATTCTCAACCCGAATTTAATACTCATTTATTTACTTTCAGAACCTTCTAAGGTTATGTTTCCTAACCCTAGTGTTCAACATTTCCTATATACCATTTACCAAATATATACTTCACACAATATATAACACAATACTATGCAATAATAGCATGCAATAATTCATCAGAATGCATAATGAATGCATGTTCTAAACCCATGCCCATCAAGTCCTAGGTAATCGAATACCCACTTTCACAACACTTAGCTATATTTCTAGTATCAAAGTTCTACAACTTGGTATATTTATAAATCTAGCCTGATAACAAGTCATGGATGCCCACTTTCTCTCGTGGAACTTTATTTTTTTTTTTCCGATCACTGTCCAAGTCTGTCACCCGCGCGCCTCTGTCATGCGCTCCTAAGGCTTGTCACACGCACGCGGGCCTCCTCGGGTCGCGGACGCAACACCTGCGCCACCATCGCAGGCAAGAAGCCTCGCGCCCCCGTCTGTTTGCGCGCAGAGCTTGTCGGGCCAGCTTTGTAGCGACAATGAAGTCCTTCCTCATGACAATTCCTTCTACTCAAGAACTCATCGCAGAACATAAAATTGCTTTGTCGCAACATAATTTCTTCTTGCCTTGGCCAACTCTGTCGCGATATAAAAATATTCCGTCGTAACAGAAAACTTTCCAAGCCTAGTCAACTACATCTCAACATGATATTTCCTATTGTAACACAAAATCTCTCCATTTGGCCACACTCTATCACGACAAAAAGCCTCTCCCCCATTACCAACTCTATCGCGACATAAAAACATTATGTCGCGATAAAAAAAACTCCTGGCCTGGCCAAACTCTGTCATGACACAATTTGATTTGTCGCAACACAAGGCCCCTTAGTCTTGGCCACACCCTATCATGACACAAAATACTTTGTCGCGATTTCAAAACCTCGTTGTCTGACAAACGCGGTTTTGACAAATACTCTATCTCGACATGAAATTCCGCCTACAAGGCCAACCTCGCCTCAACGCCTAACCTTCGCCTTTGGTCGCCTCGGGACAGGAGAAGAAAATATTTGTCGCAACATCGCCACAACAACGAACTAGAACCCTTTGGTTTCAATAAAGAAAGCCATGTTACGATAAATTTTTATTACTTAAAATCGTAGTCCATGTTTACATAGGAATTCCTTCGCCACGACACAAACTAGAAAGCTTATTGCAACCGTGAAACCCCGTCGCGACCCAAAACCTACGCATTGCACCTTTTGTCGCGACATAATACCATAAGTGACTGGCCCCGCCAAGAGCCTTCCGCACTCCTAACCCCTCGCAAAACGCAAACCTGTAACATTCAAAAGCCTTTTTCTCACGAAGGCAACATGACACCTGAGAAAACCTTGCCAAACTGTATTAAACAGAAAATAAGTGTTTAATTACAATTTTTTTTTCTTACATTACCAAAACTGTTTTCCGCCAGAATTTTACAAAACCCAGCAGCTTGGCTAATCTAACTGCACAACTAAGATCTTGGATGTTTTTCCTCTCAGGATGTACCTCCAATACATGAAAACATTTTCCCACAACGGGGTGAGCAATGCCCAGTAGAGAAAATCTCATACAAGGCGACCCCACTCTGGTGCAGTAATGCCTTCTGTATGAAATCGCTTTTCAAAACAAAGATTTTCATTTATAATCATTCCATCGACAACCCTGATAAGTTCACTGTGACAAACTTCCGATCAACTACGCTGACGCCCTCCGATCGTCTGCCGGGACAACCTCCATATCGAAACCCATTGGACGGTAATCTCTGAGACAAATTACATCGACAACCCTCCGATATCAAAATACACTAGACAACTCTCCACTAAGTTCTATAACACACTAAATTCTCTACATTTTCAAGCAACCATAACCTGCTTTAACGCTTTTGGGAACCGAAAAGACCTCGAACCTGGCCCCAAATCATCAACAAACATCAAAATTGTTTTTTAACCAAATCACCATAGTGGCTAAACCTCTAGCTAACAACGACCCCAGACAAACAATGTAACCATACAGTAGAGAGAACCTCTACCTCTGCGCATTCAACTCACCGGTTAAGTCCTTACGCTGTTAGTGAACCAGAGAACTGTTGGTTCTTCCTCCATTTCCTTTCTTGTTTCTCTTCTTTTCTTTCTCCTTTTTTTTTTTTTTCCCTTCCTCTCATATTTTCACCACAAACCATGTTCTAGCGGAGAACACTTCATCCAATTTCACTTGGCACATAGCATGATTCTATGCCACATGTCACCCATGCCAACTTACTTCTATGCATAAATTAAGAGCATGACACTTGGTCCCACTCATATGCCAATTGTCCTCTCTTCTGGCACCACATGGCATGCATCTTCATGCCACGTGTCCCCATATCATTCATCCATTCGCCTAGAATATTTGGAAACTCACCGCTTTCCTGAATTCAACGAAATTCGACGTGTACCGAGATTTCGCGAGATCTAACCAACGGCGTGGTCCGTCACATCCGAGATCTAGAGAAATTTTCAGGCTTGCAACCTGTATTGTAATCTTAGGTCTATCGCTTTACATTACCCGGGTTTCACAACACGCTAAAGGAGATAAATTCAGTGACTGCAAGTGGAGGCTCCTAATTATAATTAAAGTACCCATTTTGATTTGAAGAGCACCAAAAGAAACATAACTGCACTCACAAGGAAAAGAGTATTGTAGCAGGTATTATATATATATTCTACATGGTTTAATGTCATTATCTTTTGTTTTTTAATTAAACATATGTAATATATATTAAAGATTGTCGACATAATTAAACAGTCATATTACATATATTCTCCAAAGTGATTCCCATGCATGATGATTTTATTTTTTTGAGAATTTTGGGCCTTTATGATTATATGCCATTAATCACTTTGTTAATATTTTTGTACCAAATTCCCAAAACAGAGAAAATCAAATCCCACACTTAACACTTAATTATCGGTCCTACAACCAATAACCATTAAACTATTTAAAATTTGTCATTCTTGCTATGTGTATCAGAACTTAGTCTTAAATCTGACACTTTACATGTACAAGGCCGCCATTAATCTATTTACGTAGTACACCTGCTTCTGAGTCCACTTCTTTATTTATTCCTAAATTGTCATTATAATGTGAATCATAATTCATGCAAATAATGAGGAAAGCTTCATAAAAGTTAAGGTGATTTTCAGTCTTACGCATTTCTTACTACCTAACATAATAAGAAATAATATCAGTGGAAATAAGGAAAATTTTAAGAATGTGACTCACATGTCGATAACAGGAAAATTTTCTATTATATTTTCTATTATATTAATAATTTTGTATTTAAATGGTTACTTGCACCTCCGTTGGACAAAAAATGAGCTTGTAATTATTTTATAGCTCACATGCAATGCATTTGTTCATGCAGTCCTTGTTTTGATCATTTTTCTATTACATTGGTTTCACCTTCTTGCTATCTTTTTTTCTTTTTCTTTGTTTATGTTCAATTATGGTTCGTAGTTTAGAACCATTCGACAATGCTCGCAAGATAGCCAGTAGAAGATTTTTTATGAAAAGATAAACAAAGGAAGGATCAATTGAAGTCTGTTTCTAAGGAAACTAAGGATTTATTAGCAGAAATTTACTAGATAAATTAATTCAATTTACTAATGCAATGAAAATAAAAATTTTAAATTTATCTTCATGTCAAAGCTTATTTTTGAAGTGCTGATGTGTGCAACTAATATATATATTCTTGTAGAAACAATGTAAGGTTTGATGAGGCCTTAATGAACTAATGAAGTCAAAGATGAGAGTTCAAAGCAAAGGCTATTATCGAGACACATCAAGTAAAACCCTAGAAAATTTAATTTTCAAAAAGGGTAAACCCAGCATCTACCAAACCAAATTTTTTTAGATCTCGGATGATGGAATGGACTTCACCATCGAATCGTCTCGCTAGTCTAGCTACCACATCGGAATTTCCTCAAATTCAGATAGAGTTTAATCTTCATCCGCTGAGGTGTCAAAGAAACTGGCCAAGGAAAGATGACGCGACGCGACAAGAGTCACCTACTACATGTACTACGCGACACGTCAGGCCGACAAATGGTATATTAAATTAATGGGTTTCCAGACTGGCACAACGCCAAAATCAAGACAAAAAGGACATAATAATTAATGCAATGTTATCGAGAATAAGACAAGGATGAATAGTTATCTTCTCCACCAATTTGAAGACAAAACGTGCAGTGGCTGTGGCAGTAGGCTGATTTTGAGTTTTGAAACAGAGTAGAAATTCTCCTTCTCTCTAGATTTCCCGCTGCTCTGACCGCTTCTGTCGACTTTATGCCAGTTGATCTACGCAATGAGGGCTATCCGTGACAATCGATTCGCTGAGCCTGACAACCCAAATAGAGGTAAGGATCTTTCCTACTACACTGGCCAAAGAAACACGAAATGGTCAGATGTTCTGAGGCCTGAATTAGCCGTGTTTTCAGTCTCAAAATCTTTGAACCAAGGAGAAAATCCTCATTGTTAGGTCGTGAACGCACAACCGAGGGTTTCACCGCTCACACATGAATAGTTACGTGATTTCGTGTGTGAATTTTTATGATGTCGAAAGTGATTCAAAATGAATATTCAGATTGCTAATTGCTTCCATGTGAGCTAATTTGTAAGTTATTGATGTGAATTTAATAACATGATCTAAGTGATTAATTATGTTAGTATACATGTTTATATATTGTAATGAGTCATTGATCGATAATGCATTCCATATGCACCTGGCACCAGAATATTAGAGTGAGTGCATGACATGAAAGAAAAATAAAAGGAAGAATGTTTGTGAAAGGAATTTGACTTGATTTTCCGAAGAATTACCTCGAGAGTCGCCCAGTCAGATCATTTTGATGAAGACTAAGGATCGTTGGAGCGTTATCCGCACTCACCTGGCAGAAGTCCAATATTTTACCGAAACTCGAGAAGCCTTTTGAGAACAAAAGCTTTTGTTTTGGAAAACTGTGATTTATCAAGATTGGTTTAGTATGTGTGAGGGAGTCTAAGTGGAGACTGGACATGATCGGGCATGCAGACATTCGAAAGAGCTCATGTAATTGCTCGATGTGATTGTTCGCTATGACAGGTAATTTAAAGGAGTAACTCCATGGTGGAAATTATCACTATCAGCTTGCTCACCCTATCGGGCGGATCACTATTTCGTGCACAGGAGGTAATAGAGGACTCGCCACTAGAGGTCGCTGCTTGTAAGAAAGCCCAAGTTGTGGCTTTGGTAGAGACTTTGTGTATAACATGTATTAGAAATTGTACATTTTAATATATGTCAATTAAGTGAGCACTGGTTAACTCTCGAACCATTTGTGGTATATTGTTGATGGTTTGTGAGTATTGATGCAGATCTGCTATGACCATTATTTTACTCGCATGCACCCCAGGTCATTGTTAATCGGTTGGGATGTGGTTTTGTACTCGCAGATTCCCGCATAAAGGAGACTCTGCCCGATTTTCGTGAGTGGTGTCGAGTTACCCGACATCCACGAGTATTCCACGGGTTGACGGGTTGTTAACGGATCCTCGGGTTTTGGGGCGTCACATGATGTCTAATACAAAGACAGGAGGAAAGAAGCTAGATTTTGTGTTTGGAGACTCATGGAAGAATTGAAAAAAAAAATGGAACACCCAAAAAGTATAGAAAAGCTCAGGATCAAACTCTAAAACAGAAGTCTATACTGACATGATGGGTTTGCACCATCAAGTCACATAGGAGGCACTGGTACCCATTATGAGCATGAGAAACGACTAGTAATCTTTTATCATTATTTATTTAATTAAGTAGATTTTTACCTTCTCTTTGGTTTGTGAATTAGTTATGCTTATTTTCTTTTTGCAATTATCTTTAGTTCTTAATTTAATTGAATTGTCTCTACATGTGCAGGCTAGAAAACTAAGCCTAGCCACCCACTCTCTGAGTTCAATATTCACACATACAAAAATGGCAATACCTAAACTTCCATTAACCAAAAGTCCAAAGATGTTAATGTAAATTATTCTATCACTTGACATATTGTGTCTTATTTTTAATTTAGATGATTGCTATAATTGAATATGTTTATGTATTTGCAGGATGCTATTGAGGCAAAGCGAGAGCAAGTGACACAAAACAATGAAACAATAGATAAAAATAATATGTTTCTAGATGTTGTGGGTGGACAACAAAAGGTCTAAGCGAGGTCAGCTCTCACTGTGCTGCCACAATATTATGAGTTTGGCTCTACCTCTTCTTCCACATCAGCATTTGATGTTTCTCAACAAAATGCGGAGAAAATTTAGTAGGTATAACACAGGATTAATGATCAGGATTTAATGATTAGAGATCTGGGAGAGACGACACAACCATTGTTAAGGTGTTTGGATGAAATGTCTAGAGGTGGACAAGTACCGGTACCATACAATCAACCACATGACCATGGTAATGAGCATTAATTTCAATGACAGATCGACCTCCGATGATGCTAATTTATCTCCACAAGGTAGTGAGTTGCTTAAGTACTTTTTATGTAGCTTTTTAATACTTTTTAACTATTTAGGTACTTGCTTAATACTTTCTAAATATTGAAATGCTTAATACATTCACTTCTTCGTAAATATTGTTTTTTGTTTTTTTGTTATCGGGATATGTTAGTGTTATATTATTAGCATTGTTATATATAAATTCCGCTTTTTTATGAAAATCATACAATGTGTTTTAATTAGGTTTTGAGAGCCAAATTATAGTAGTAAAAATATAAGCATATTTTTATATTTACCTACAATTTACCGACGAAATACCTACATAAGTGGTGAATAATAAATATCAATTATTGATGGATTACCTACAAAATCACTGACTAAATACCGGCAAAGGACTTCCATAGCTAAATTACAGACAATTTACCAACAAAATACCTACAAAAGTGGCGAAATATATTCGTAGCAAATTACCGACGGAATGCCTATAAAAGTGGTCACTAATTGTCGACAGACACTATTATTAAACCTTCAACAAACATCGGTCGCACTTCCATAGGTACCATCAACATATTACCTACTTAATTTTTTCAAGATTTGCCACTTCAGAGATTTCAATAATACCACTCCTTCCACACTTACCTGACGGAATTTCCATAGGTAATTTACCTACGGATTGATTTTCCATTGGTAATTTATTTACCTATGCCACAACAACCAACGAAATATAGTTGTCAGTATTATGTAGGTAAATTTAATTACTGACGTAATTCTTTATATTACCTACGAAATATTTCGTAGGTAAATTTTCAATTTCTTGTAGTGTTGGTAGACCAAGGAAGAAGCGAATAGAGTTTCAATTCCAAGATAAGAGGATTGCTTAATATTTTGATGTAACATGTATAAGGTCACAATTGAGTAACTTGCAAGAATTCATTACCATAAACAAAAAATCATTATTTGTAATGCTTATTATCTTGTAATGACTATTTTGTGCCAAGTGTGGAAAATAGGGCTATGTTTCAATCATGGATCTTAGGTCGTTGTAATGTTATGGAAATAAAGCATTCCGGGTAATGTTAGATTTTATTAAATATATGCACAATGAGTAGTATCTTTATTTGCTTGACTATTTTGGTTGCTTGACATTTTCATGTGGAAAATTTTAGCTTTGTTCATCATGCATCGCCATACAGAAAATGAGATTCAAGACATAAGCAAAGAACATGTATTCTTATTATCTTCTTAACAACTCCTGTTTTTTCATGTCATGTATTTTTTTATGGTTCTTGCATGTGCTTAACCATGTGAAAATATTATATTCATGTAGGTAAATGTTGCCTGTCACAAAGGTTATGCAACAAAATTCATAAAGATTATAAACAATTTCTTCGAGGAAAAACACAAGCCATAATTGGATCGGGGTTTGAGATTCATCAAATTAGGCTGAGGCCATACAATTATGAAGTGGACTTGCAACTAGCTACTTGAAATTCTCATAGAAGTCAGGCTACCACCGGCTGCATCTATCACAACAAAATCAATCACAATCACGCCAACATAAGCATCAGACAGGAATACCATGTGATGGTCCTGACATCATCATCCATAACCGTCACTCCACACCTAATAGAACGTATAAATTGAAAGTTGTAGAAACAAACTTGGGAACACTACCGGTTGGAGACGAGTTTTGTAAGTAATTTCTATTTTTTTTTCTTGCATAACAATCCTAACCCCTAATTATAAGCAAGAGGGAATCCGGGATCTATGTGATTCCATTATGCTTAGCGATTTTACTATGAAAAGAAATTGGCAAAATTTGTGCTCAAATATCTAGAGGATGGTATTCATGAGTTCCAAAGAAGCAAATCAACATACTTACAGGGATGCATCATTTTTCTTTAGCTATTCTACCTCTCCTACACCACCATTCCATCAAAGGTTCATGAGCTTAATATTACCCATTATGTGTTGCCTTGATAGAACAAATAATCAAGAGACGCTTTTTTCGAGGAAAGAAAATATTTTCTGGAAGATATGGATGTGTAGATATAAAGAATCGAAAGAATGTCATATTTCAAAATAGATCTTCAAGACCTTCGTGATCCTTCAACTTCATACATACTTCTCGATCCTTCCACCTCTTCCCATATATCATATTCACCAAAGGTACTTCGTTTTAATGAGTAATATCTCCAATATGTTAATGTGTTAACCCGTATGTAACTCGCCGACTAACTCTTATATTTTTTCTTAGGTATTGAAAGCATTTGCAAAATCAAACCAGCTTATATCGCAAACATCACTCTGCTTCTGATGTCGAGGGAATTTGTCCGCATGATAAGAGCACTCAGCAACAACCCAACCATTCACTAGGGATGTGCAAGGTGCATCTCATCCATCCTCATAGTTTTACTACATTAGATTTTCAACATCACTACCATCGTGACACATTTGTGATGGTGGAGATATACCTTTCTCTCTAACAAAGGAAGGTGATGAGCCACAATTGCAATATGATGGAGATGTTCAAGACATACCTTTCTATCCACTTAATAAGAACCCGGGATGAATGCTGATGGAATGGAAAAGAACTCATGCGACAAAGTTTATACCACACATATATAAACGAAGATCGTGAGCATGGTTAGTTTAATCAGAATATCGAATCACCCTTGTTGACAATTACAAAAGCGCTTTAAAATTGAGCCGCGAAAGAATGATTGGTGGCAAACTGCGCTTAAAAACTGAGATGAGGCGTACACTTAGGATAAATTCTCTTTATATCTCGTTATTTGTCATTATACTCATTTTTTTACCTCACGATTAACTTGTCATTTCATTTTTAAGTGAGGTCATGTGTGAAATGCATGGGATGTTTATCAATAGGAAGGAGTTATCTTCACTTGATAGAGAGTGCTCGATAAACAATGTAGTATGAATATTTTCATTAATATTAATTAGTTTTGTTGTACATTTCATTTGACATCAATATGTTAATACCTTCCTTTTTTCGCATGCAGGTTATAGCAACAATCGCTCGCATATTCAATGCGAAACAATCTATACCTAGACACACACACACACACTATTTTGACCCATCATTTGAGGTATTTTATTTTTCCGCATTGCGTTGTTTATATTCTTGTAGATTTTGTCTAAGTTCGTAATCTTGTGGTGATCTTTACTTCTGCATTCCTCGGCGAAGGCGCAATCGCATCGAACACGCTCGGGACAATGTAAATCGCCTTTAAATCCATCATCGTCATGATCCTCGTTGTTGCACATGGCATCAATCCGCTTACTGTAGAAACTCCCAATCATTTTTTTTTTTTTATGTCGATAACTAAACCTTTAGTATTTTATCAAATAATGATTACCTTATATATTAACAAGGGTAAACGACCATCAAAGACTCAATTAAATCGCGCCAGCAGTCATATTAAAGTGATTTCATTATTTTTCTATGATTCGCTATCCAGATATTTGAGCAGATTCACACATGATGTCTGACCATGTTTTGGCCAAAAATGTGATAAAATATTATCTATCCAAACTTTGTCGGATAGTCAGTTTGGTAAATCGCTTGATCTAGCTTTATACAACCACCATCTAATTGGTTTTGTGTCTGACTGAGTAACTTAATAGTGTTTGATGAATATTTGAAACTTTATCCCAATATTTGTTAAGACTGATATAACTGACTTTGAGGGAAATCAACTATTTTAAAATTATATCACTGATATTAAGGAATGATGGATATTTATTTGCACTCTGTGTTTGATTTTTCTTACTAAGATAAAACACCATATATTCAATCCAGCAACAATCTACGCCTGATTATCATGAACAAATGCAGGTTTAACAAGTTATTTGATTTAGTGAAGATGGAAAACTTGAGAGCTATGTTCATCATTTGTATCAAACACTATGTTTGAGTCAATGACGATTTTTGCTTTATATTATGCAACATTAGAACATGATAATTGTACATCATAATGCTTATTTTTGTAATCTCTGGCTTTTAAACTATCAAGTATTTGTCTGGCCAACAGAAATATATTACTAGTATACTTATTAGTAGACCCCTGAATTTTATCATGTCACAAAGGTCACTAAGCTGTAACTCCTCTATTATCATAATCACATTCAATATACTGACCTGCAGAGTCGACCCGTTTGAGAAATCTTCACACCTAAACTGAATTGAATGACCTTTCAGCTGAGCTACCGCGCACCCAGTCAACTGGTCGAAAAAAAAATCGCTCCTGACTGGCCCATCGAGGACTTTTCTTGAAACTGATTTGATAAACATTCAAATCTACCAGATCCATGATCAACTGGTTAATGGACCTGTGTCGGCTAATTAAAACCCTACTGACGCTGGATGTACTGACTCTCATCATCATCAGAGGTTACTTTAACAAAAATGATCTCTGCGCTACTTTGATTTGTATAAACTTTTAGTTTGTCAATCTGGATGTACTCACTTTACCTACTTCACTGAGGTGATATTTTACAGAAGATCTAGAATATTCAACCGTCAGAGGTTCCACTTAATCTTCAACCAGGCTAATGTGGTCTTTAAAGTTGAAGTTTCATTAGCAAACCTCATTAGACAGTCGATTGGTATACCTGACCATGATCATGTGGAGCACTCAACGAAAACCTAAAATATGAGTGACTTCAATTCATGAGCTATCAATCTCAATCCCGGTCATTTGCAAAAATGTGGCGCAAGATATCATTGAAGATTGGATTCAATTTGCTGATATTAGGAAACCTCAATCTAGCTGAGGTCTTAACATGCAATAGTTTAATTGGTTTTCTTCAATAGAGTCCGCTTTAGGTGATTTCATAATACGAGAACCAGGGCTTCTCAATTAATTTTGATGACTACAAAAGCATCAGGTGCACAATGATCAGTGAATGATTGAAGGTACATAAATTTTAATAAACTCATGATAATTCATTCAAGCATGACACCATTGTGAAAGATATCAATATTTTTCAAACCTTCTGCACCTTCATCGCATAAGTTGTGCCTGTTTTGTGAGTCAACTCCAGAAAAACAGACATCACCTATAGTAAAAATGTATTACACCATTCATACAATCAACAGTCACTGATTCGAACAAGTGTGACATATCATTCACATATCTAAAGGTATAATAACTTATAATCCTTGCATCATAAGTCCAAAAGTAAACTGAAAAGATGTATTCATATAATGGTATCACACTTAGCATGTGCTAGAGGAAAACAAATTCAAGAATCTCACAACCCTTTGCTCAAACCACTAATTTTCATTACATTAACATGTCAGAGGTCAACCACGCCCCCATATGAATCACAGCCTAATTTCAGATAAACGAGTCCTCCACAACAAAGAAGTCTTCTAATGTGAGAAGCTAACGAACTAATCTATGCCCCAACCATTGTGCTGCGTGATTCATCCACAAATTATGTATTTATGATAAGAATATCACTGGCTTTATTTCAAAAATCAATTATATTTGGAGAACTGTTATGAAGGCCAACATCCTCCTCTATGCCATTTTTCTCGACCTCATTTATCAGCCTCCACTTCATCTCCCACGCTTCCATTCACCATCATTCACTTCGCAACTTCATTCTACCATAGTCGACTTAGTATAAGTGTTGAAACATTACAAACCACTTTTTATTTCGCTGACAAATCAAACCAAATCCTCCTCAAACTTTCGCTAAAAGCGCCCATGTGGAGTACTGAAGCGCGTTTTCAGCAGTCGTGCAATCATATGATTATTATAATATAGCCGGCGTTGACTTCTACGACCACAACAATAAGGAATCAATAAAAAATGCTTCAAGATAAGACAACTCTTCTCTGTGTCCTCCTCGTGGTATGATGGAGAATGTGACAATGTGATAGAGTACACGACATTTAATAGAAAGACTATAAGCATCGATTTCCTGTCTATGACTACCGCTACTTCGCATAAGCGCTCACGGCCTCTCGTGAGGTACAAACTGAAGTCACAAGAGACACCTAGTATTTCACATATTTTACACAGAGTAAGTCGTATGTCTTTTTTTCCTCTTAGTATAATCAAGTAAAGCTTGATGCGTGAAATGATTTTAGAGTAGAAGTAATCGCTTTCACAGGTATACGTGTTCAACCAAAGAACAAACTTAGAGTCCAGCCCATCCCATTTAATATCTCCTCCAACCCAAAGTTGCCTATAAATTCGGATCAATATTTCGCCTGTAGTATTGTCCGCTTATCAAAATACGACATACCTATCAAACTCTCTTTATTTGTGCTGTTGACAACCTAAGGTCATTCCAAGACTTGGTTCTACTCATAATGTCAATTTCTGAAAGTGCTTTATACAAATGCTTCCTCTTTTCGCGCCATATTAGTCCCTAAATACCTATTATAGAATGTCGACAACAAATCCGCACTACATTCAATCAAAATAAACATCCATCATTTCCAATATTCATAAAGAATTACAAAGTTTATTTTACAACAATTCCTCATAACAAATTAATTAGAAATTCAAACAAAGAATAAATAATTAGAATAACCTCCAATTAATCATTTAGCATCAATTCACTCTTGAACATTCTCAATTTTTTTGTTGACGCTTCTTTTTCATTTTACCCAAACCATTTAGGATGTTGGTCGAAGTTTGATGCGCCTACTAAACCACATACTTAATCGACCTCGGTTCTCGTAAGAATTTTGAATCTATAAATTTTGTGATGGCAATCGACACTAAATACAATAATGGTTGAAAAGATCCCAATGATTGGAAGCTTCTCATGGAACATAGCTGTGTAAGACATTGAAATCTTTATAACATTGGGAAATTATTCAAGGAGGCTCATGGATTGTGGGCATTGATTTCAGATTGCCATACAAAATAAAGTATCAATAGTTTGCAAAAAGAGCTTTCTGATGAACTCCACATGTACGTAAATCTATGACCGATAAATTTTCTCAAACGAACCGCAGATGGAAAATAAAGAGCAAATCACAAAGAGACAAAGAGAAAGAGAAAGAAACCCAGGATGAAGAAAGAAACCTAGATTCCTGTGGGCTCAAATGGGGAATTCCGCCCAGAACAACTCTGGTCGACCAACGCTTTCTTTCTCACGACCACCAGGCTAAGGAGGAAGCTTTCGAATGGGATGAGTTTATCGGGCTTAATAGGGCTAAGTTAAATGAGAGGCTGATCTTGACTTCTACGAGGTCGAGCTTGAGAGGAAGGGGGAGATGCAAAACGGGTTAAGGAGAAGAAGAAACAAAGAAAGGAAGAAGTTAAGTGGAAAGGATGTCTGGGTAATGGTATTTGGACGTCAAAACCCAATGAGAGGAAGTGAGATGTTTTAATTATGTTGTCAGGTGATGTAAATAAAGTATTTAGGCATAAATTTTCTTTTGCCATCCTCATGGACTTTATCAAATATTTGGGCTCTTTATCAATTATTTGTCCAAATAGACTCGAGCTTAGGTTTGATAAGTTTGTCATAAATTTTCAAATATTTCATTCTAGGGCCCCTATAACATAGTTTTTCCTACTTTTTTTAACCTCTAGATTAAAAAACTATTATCAATTTAATTTTTTTAATCTTTTATTTAAAATAAATAATTTTGTTTTATCTTAGTGGAACCCTCTAAGATAGCCAAGGACAAATTAATAAGAGGTTACTCCTTTTGTAAAAGGAATAAGACTATTAGGGTTTTTTTTTTTAGCAAGAAAGGATAAATAGAGAAAATGGGAGAGATAAAGGCCTTTTGATGGGAGATCATCTTCATACCACAAGACATGATTTGGTGACACCATTGATCCTCGCTTTCATACATAGTTTCATATCATTTTCTCTCACTTATTCGATCGGGCTTCCTTATTTTTCATCATTTATTTCATTTCATCCTCTCAAATATAAAATAAAATAAAATCTACTGCTTTTCGTGTAGATTTCATTTATTCTCACTATTTCTTCATACAATCTATGAACATATTTCGCAAATGTAAAACTTGTGGAAAATTCAATTTTTCAAAAAGGCAAATCAGACTTTTTCTGCATTACATAAGGTGGAAAATCCTAAAATTTTCTGTAATCTGATTACCTAAACTGACCTAACTGTTGGAGAATCTTGTCTCGAGAAATATAGTTACCCTCGTAATAATTTCATAAATTAAGTTACAACAGTTTTATAACATGTTTAGATATAATAAAAGTAAAAGTATATATTTTTCCAGAATAAAAAAAAAGAACTTGGAATTAATACAGTTAAGGGGTAAACAATAATTTACCAATTCAAGACCTTATCATAATTTAATAAGTTCATATGCCAAAGTAGAAATATGCAAGTTAAATTATAAAGCTGGTAGAAGCCGGAGAAAGAAATATATTAGAATGAAATACAAGAAAATTGTAGCAGACAATGGCTCAATGAAAGAGGAGGAAGTTTCTCCTTCGATCGATGGTCAATGATGCTCCAAAAGAGAGAAAAAGGAATAAAAAGGAGATAAGATCAATGATGATAAAGACCAAAATAAATATCTCATTTTATTCTGAGAGCAGAGAGCAAAAACTGATAAGAGAGAATATAAGAGAAAGGAAGAAGATGTTAAGAAGAGAAAAGAAAGAAGAAAGTTAAGGAAAGGAAAAAAAAGAAGATCATAAAGTATGGATGCTACGAATTGTGTATGGAATTTGAGGCGGAAGTCTAGTGTTTTCAGATGGATTATAGTATGAATATTTGTGTAGAAAGTATAGATACATGTTTTGGAACCTCTGGCTTGTGATAATGGGTTTCCGAACCCCAAACTCATTTCATAGAGTCAGTTGAGAAAGATCTGAAGACGCTCCCCTATATATGCTTGGGAAAGGTCTCAAGGTAATTTGAACTAAGAAAATTTCTCTATTTTTGGTCATATGCATTAGCTGGACCTTAGAACTAGTTTTTTGATAATAAAGGAATTTGCAGTGAGTCCTTCAAATCAGAGCCACATTAGTGAACTTGATGTTAGTTGAATTTCTCAACCCTGACCTCCAGATCAAGTTATGGTCCGCATTCTTAACAAATAGCTCGACTAATGCACCTAGCCTGTTGTAGTTTCTACAGTCATCACTGACCAGACAGTCACTACAGTCAAGTCGTCGCTAATTCCTATGTGACCTCCAACTCGTAGGTCATAACTGTCTGACCCATTTCAGTTCTTGTGACTCCCATGGAAAGACCATTGAGTCAAGATTCCAGAAATATTCCTATGGAGGATAGTAGGTAAATATAACCCTACTAAAATATAGGTTTTTCCAGGTCAGCTCGGCTAGGATTAATAGCCTATGTGTGACTCCAACTTCTGATCAGACTATAACTTCTTCGCCCAAACTCACAGGTGTTTGACTCATGGTGCTCATTGAGTCAAGAATCCATCCGTATATAGTTTTATAAAATTGGAACCCATTTTAGGTTTAGAAATCATAAAAAATAGTAGGCTCTACTGGTAATATAGTAAGTCTCTAAATAATCGGGAGGGACCGTTTAAGACTGGGGAGTATTGAATGACATGACACCTCCCTGCTATATGGGCAGCAACGATAGTACTTCATTACTCTTAATAGTGCAACGACACTATCCGATTGTGTTTCAGACATTTAGCACTTCGCACTTTGACAGTACTACTTACACTACAATGCTACGGCACACAAGATCAGATCGCACCGTACCTCCTGGCACCTATCAGGCCGTGGTCCTACTCATTTATTATTACTTAGCTTGCTTCTGCTCTTATTCGTATGTTGGAATTCTATTCCTGCGAGGAATTAAGGTTATTAGGTATTGTAATACTGTGGGAATCCGTGTCATCTCCTCCACAGACTGGCTCCAATTTGCTGATCCGTAGAGCCATTTCCATTAAGTGTAATTCTAAAAGTGGAATCACAGGTCAGGTCAGTTTGATCGAATGATTGACTGACGGAATATTTTAAAATGTAAGGATGATTGCTGGATTCGTAGGTTTCCACCACTTATGATTACGTAATTCCCACCTCTTATTTTACAAGCCTAATTCAGGAGCCATTGATAAATGGTCTTCGATGGAAGATTTTGATCCCAAATGCTCTGGAAAGTACATGACCTGAACGATGTTACACTGGTTCCAATTAACTCGCACTTTAGCTTCATTTAGAATCACACAACGTGTACCGAGGATCTCTGCTCACACGCGTCGAGGATGCCTTAATCCAGCTTTAAACAAGTCAACAAGCGAATAACATCACACAATCCATTGAGATATAAAAGAGGAATTGAGGGAATTTACCTTGATCAGGGTGAGTTTCCACTGTAGAACCCCAGCATAGAAGTTTAGAACTCCATGGAACTTATAAAGACAATCATAATTGAAGAGAATTTATTCATAAAAAGAACTTTTGAGAAAATCAGAATTAATTGTGCCTAAAGATGAAGAATACAAAGAGTGTTGAGAACAACGTTGACATCCTTCGCCCGTTATCGCACGTCTGATAGTGTGAAACCGCAAATGAATCTTAATCGCGAAATAATCTTCTCCAAGAAACCAGTCCTGATCGCCCTTTGAACTATATTTGACACTTTTCCATCAAGATCCCATTATGTTGTCATCATATAAATAACTGTGATCCAGTTTCCAAACCAATCCACAAGAGTTTTCTGAATACGGAATGATGTTGAAGAAAGGTCTGATATTATTTAACGTCTTCCGATAAATATATCTTGATGAGTCAGAACGCGATACTTTGGTATCATCTTTCAATTCCGTGATGTAATGATGTTGAGCAGTATCAAACTTGTCCCAGCTTCCATCTGCCCAGAGTCCTTTGTCCTCATCTTGTTGCTACTAGAACTCTGCATCAGATCCTGTCCTGTCCATATCAAAGTCTTCATGCTGATTTATTATACCCAAAGACTCCGTGACAAGTCCAAAAAACACAAAAGCGATTAAAAGTACCTATCCTCATGCAAAATGTGGGCAAAGTGTGATTTGAATGTGCTAAATTCTGCTATAATCACTAGTCTAAGTAGTCAAATAGTTATATGATAAGGGACTGAATAAGAATAAGAATAAAGCAGTGTACATCGTTTCGCCCGAAAAGTACCTGACAAAATTCCTCAGAGTAAGTATATAGTTAAGGTAGTACCTATGAGTACCTCCAGATAAGTATAAGTTCATATCTACTTCGCACTCCGTAAAGTATAGCTTCCGAAAACCTAACGGCACTTCGTACGTTTATAGATCCGTAGTACCACGGTACCTCCGCATTGCGATAGTCTGGTAGTACAAGTATAAGCTCAGAACTCCTGGCCAGATCTAACAAGTATAAGATGGGAGATAGAAGCAGGCACGTGTATGGGCACTGTGATAGGTATAAGCTCAGAATCTTACTTAGATTCTGAACAAGTATAAGTTTACCATATAAATAAATATGTATATAAGTTGTTATATGTGAAATATGAAAATGCAAAGATTCGAATAAATGATTGTGCATATCGTATTATAATTATCTGATGACCATAATTATTCTGGGAGAATATGAGATATGTATTGAATATAAAATACACATGATTGTTTCCGCTTTGAACCCGGGTAGAGGGATATAAAGATGTCATTAGGAAAAACAAGTCTCAAGACACAAAGATAGTCGACTCCTGCTGGGTCATTACAATACTTTCTCAGTTCTTTATATGTATGGTCATTGCCTGAGCTAATGATAGCCAGCGCTTCGGGTTTTATAGACCATCAAGCTGCACAAGTAATAATGCCTTCAGCCCTTATAGACCATCAAGCCGTATAGTGAGTACAAAGGCTCTCAGCCCTTATAGACCACCTGCTCCGCACAACAGAGTACAAAGGCCTTCGACCCTTTATAGCCTCTTTATCAACTTCAAGGTTTATGCATATGAAACATAAAAGAAAATGACAAGTATATGCAAATGAAAGCAGATAATATATGACATGATATGAGAAGCATAGCACTCTATATATAATAGTATGTAGTTACAAGGAATGCTAAAGTAAAGTACAAGATGACATGAAAAAATATATGAATATGATAAGAAATGAAATTGCTAAGGGAAAAGTATATATATAAGAAATGATAAGTATATGTAAATGCTATATGTGTTATAAGTATATGCATTTGTATAGTTAGTGGTGACCCTCAGTAGCCGGTCAGTCCATACGATTAATTCCACTGTCAGAAAAGCCTTAGCACTGGTGTTTCATCCATGTAGGTATGTAAGAGGAAAGTAGAGGACAGATTAACCACATCAAGAAATAAAGGCCACGTGATCACTGGGGTGCCCAATCGAAGACCTTTGGTTTATTTTGTATATGTAATTTTGTAAAATATTGTAAAATGTCGAATACTTCTATATATGGAGCTTCAGATATATTTTGCAATCCGCCACATAATATAATACAAGTTAAATGTTTAACATTATATAAATGAATGTTTAAAGCTTATAAGCTTATAATAATAATAATAATAATATATGTATATATATATATATATATATATATATATATGACACCTTCGCCGACAATCGCGCCGAGTCGGCATCACGCTTAGTGGTATCGTACATCCCGGATTCTGGCTCGACCCGCCAACCTGGCCTGATCAGGCGGGGAGCCTACATACCCAAATGGACACACCCCATCACTAATCATGTTTTTCGGCCAGACGGCAGCCAGTGTTTATTACACGCTGTTTGGCATTGATAACCAAGGATTTCACATCGCACCAATACGGGAGTAAGGACACATGGTACGAATGTGTGGGCGTGGGCTATGACACCTGTGCATGCGCTCCAGCGACACACGCCAAGACATAGATACGTGGACCATGTACACATTACTGGCCAAGCAGAGAAAGACTGGGCAGGAAGCTTCTCTCACTCTGGGGATAAGACCAACATAATGTGAGGAAGCTTCCTCTCACATGTGGCCTTGAGAAACTTTTGTATGAAAAGAGTTTGGTATAAAAAGAATTTTGATTTATTCCTTTTAGACTATCAGATAAATAATGTATGTGCAATTATGGTAAAGAGGTCATGATCTATCTACTGACCGTAATAAGGTTCATATTTTAGATTTAAACATTTAATGAATGGTCCCAGTGGAAAGGACGTATCAAAATGGTGTACAGCAACCTTAGTAAATGGTACCGTCCCAGATTAAGACTAAGTGCATAAAACCTAAGGTAGAAATTCAGCAGTTGACTAAGAATAACGACCCCAAAATGTGGGGGCGCTGCTGCCTGCATCATACCTAGGTATACGATTACTCTAGGCAACCGAATGTGTATCCACAAGTAATTTTTAAACAAGCACAACTTAAGATAGAATTTAGGTATATGAATACTCGACTGTCACTATCAGATGCATTTATATTTTATCAGGTGTTACATGATCGTAGATCGTGTGTCACAAATTACTTTGAATTATATTATTACGGTGTGGGAATGTATATAGAAAAGATGAACACTGTGGTTAGAAAATAACTTAAGAGTTCTAAACTGGATGAACCTGAATAGTTCGTGATGTTGATGTCTATTGCTATCGGTACGTACTCAATGCATAATGAGAGAAATCTCTCGACAGGCTAGAGGTCAAACTGGAAAATCCATCGACGTGAATTCTCCCCTAGGAACAAGGGTGAGTGTTGATCAGATATGTCGGGATTATAAGTTAGAGATCTCTAGGATTCTACTCTCTGTGGACCTAAGGGTCATAGACATGTCAGAGTTTGATGTCATCCTCTTGACGTGGACTGCTGGATCACACACCGAGTCGCTATTAACTATGATCGTAGGAGAGTTAACGCCTACAATATAGATGAGGTTTGTTATGCTCGTGGGGATAAGCACGATGCTTACCCCGTATGCGGTTGCATACGCTAACGGGTCAAGCAGCAAGCCTGGCTCTGTGGTGCCACGCAGGCGGCAGCTGGTGATTCGCCCACCGTGGTTTCGCAGTACGCAGACGTTCTTCCCAATGAACTGACGGATTACCGCACAGGATGTAGACTTTGTCATTGCTACACCCTGGTACGCCGCCCATTTCTAGTAGAGTCCTTAACTGATGGCACCAGCTTGAGTCAGAGAACCCAAGGTCCAACCGCAAGAATTGTCGACAGGTTTTATTGCACTACATCACTCTCGGGCACTGTCTGCTTACTTAAGAAGAAGGATAAGACCCTTCGACTGTGCATTGACTATCGACATTTAAACAAATGTATCAAATAATCTAGACCGTTATCAAGGATTGATGATTTGTTCGATCACTGAGAAGGGCGAGCAAGATACACCTTCGCGACCTAAGTATCACGTGTTTTGTTGTGAGGTGTGATATCCCTAAGACAACGCTTAGGACAATACAGATTGCATTTCGAGTTCACGTTGATACCATTTGGCTTTGATAAATGCTCCAACGATATCTGCCATGGATCTCATGGCAGGGGGATTCCAACCTCACTAGATCATTGTCAGTAGATTCAGGGACTAAATTCCTCTACTCCCACCCCAGGAGGAGCATGAGGACTGATTTTGATGATTGTCTCCTGTGGCTCTGTGAGAACATCACTGTGGTCACGGCATAAAAGTAGTTTTGGCTATCGAAAGAGACTTTATTACGTAGTGCTCACTTTCTAAAGGTATCAAGGGACTCCTGAGAAGGTAGAGAGGTATACATGAGTCAAGAGGCTGCCGGCCTTTGAGATACTTAAATTTCTAGGACTAGCAGTGGTAATAGAGGAGATTCATTGAGGACTTCTCCCGATTAGCTGCACCTATGACGAGATTGGCCCGGAAAGAGGTCAAATTCGAGTGGAATGACTTATGTGAGAAGGCATTCTAGGAATCGGGGCAGGCTTACTATAGCTCCTATTCCCGATACAAATTCCTAAAGGGGACAAAGGTACACGCGGTCTTGTGATGCCTCAAGGACCGACCGATGTGGTTTCGATGCAATCCGGAGGGTAGTACCTTATGGTTCTCGCAATTAAAGAATCATGAGGAATTACCCCATGCATGATATGTCAGCGCCATAGTCTTGCTTTGAAGAGCCACTACCTATATGGTGAGAAGTTTAAGGTGTTTTCAGACCACAAAAGTCTGAAGTATATCTTTGCACAGCGAGACCTTAATATGAGGCAACACAGCTAAATGGAGTATCTGGAGGATTATGACTTCACTTCACACACCACTCCGAGCAAGGCAAATGTGTGGCCGACGCGCTCAATCTAAGTCACGGTGAGCACGCTGTATTTCCCTGAGTGGAAGATGCTTGAGGTTGTAGGAAAGTTTGGGCTATAATACAGAGATCAAGGCCAGGTGTCTAGAGTTACGCACACCTCCCTATCGAAAGCAGAGTGATTGGGAGTCCCACAAAGGTGATGCAGATAAGGTCCATACATCTAAAGGCCAAGGCGAAGGACAAGGTCGGGCCATTCACATAGATGGTAGTCTATATGGGACGGTTGTGGCCTTAGTTGATGATTCGATGGGGTTTCTCAAGGAGTTCCATTGCTCTAGATTATGGCAGATCTGTGTGGGCAACAAGATGTACCATGATCTTCGTCAAGCAGATGGCTTTGGGAGCGACGAAAAGATAAGTCGGGGACTTTGCTCAACGATGTCTCACGTGTCGCAGGGTAAAGGGTCGGGCACCAGCCGCAGGCTGCTCCGCCTATCGGGGCAGAAGAGTGGCGGGGAACAAATCATGACGGATTTTATGACTCACTTGCTACCGACATCGTAGTTTGATGATGTCAGGCGTGGCGATAGCCGGATCTGCTCAATCGATTCGACACATTTTCAATTCGACGACTCACACTAGAGGTGCGAACTCCCATAGGTTATGATTCGAGAGATTGTCCGGTTACATTGGGCGCCAATCTCATCAGACGACTAAGATCCAGTTTGATACCACCGGAAGAGTTTCGAGAGCCACACGAACATCTGGCCGACGCATTTGTGCGCAATCGCTTTCATCCACGCACAGATGACCGCCTGAAAGGACTATACAGGTTTTAGAGGACATGCTACGAGGATGTGTCCTAGATCTTAAGGGTAGCTGGGAGGAGCATTTGCCCTTGGTAGAGTTTGCCTTATCGCTGAGTTTATCGAGTGTCCTCGAGGTATTCCACGGCGTCTCCATGCTTCTACACACCTGCATCTAACTCATGGATCAAAGCAGTCGGTTATTGAAGTTACCTAGACCTTCAAGATGGATCACAGGTATTATGGATAACTGAGAGTAGGTTTTGAGACACGAGACTGTGAGGCTGGTAAAGGTGTTATGGCAGTACCAAGGAGTGGAGGAGCAACATGGGAACGCGAGGACACGATGTGTGCCACCTATCATTTCCTATTTGAAGATGAAGATACATTGTTTAGTAATTTGGAAATTAAATTATTGTTGTATATGCATGTGATTTTATGTATATGTGTGTCAATATTGGGGACAAATTTTTTTAGATAGAGAATGTAAACCAAAGAAAATTCAATTTTTCTCAAAATGGCAAAAGGTATCTACGTTAATAGCATTTACTTGGTGCATTGACTTCTAGATCTCGAATTCGACTAAACGCCACCATTGAAATTATTCTCCAAATCCGTTACCCACTAATTTCGCAATTTGAGATGGTCTAATTTGTCGCTCGAGGCATCTGTAGCGCTTCCGGTGACATTGATGGGTTACCGGTGCCACACACATAACCAAGGGATTCCACATGGCACTATGGGAAAAGGACACATTGCATGATAATGTGTGGTGTGGAAGGTGACACCTAAATCACGCGGCCCGTGACACACGGCACATGATGCACCACAGCAACACATGCCCATGAGAAAGAATGGCAGAGATAAGCTTCCTCTCACTGATGTGTTAATTAACATAATGGAGTATAACAAAATCAATCTTGAAATGAAAACCAAAAAGGAGGAAAAAGAAAAAAATAAAAAAAAGAAAGAAAGAAAGAAAAGAGAAAATAAAGAAAAAGAAAAGAAAATGGGGAAAAACCAAAAGTGGAAGGAAATCAGGTCGTGGGAAAAGAATGTCACACTGTGAGAGAGAAAAAAAAATGGAGAGAGGGAAATAATAGAGATTTTCCCCGGTGTTCGATGTGTCGAGCTCGAGCAGTCCGGAGAACTAAAGTTAGTCCACACAACGAGAGCTACGCGTGGATACCGAAATCCAAATTTTTCATCAAAGCTTCAGGAGGTAGGGGGTTTCTCCTACATTGGTTCCTCTTTATTTAAGAGCCGTAATAAATGTGGTAATTCAAATTCTCAAACACGGGACTGAATTTTCTGACACAGACTATTTTTCGATAGTCCAGATTAGGTTTAATATCAGATTCGTGGTTTGCTGTCTTATCAACTGAAAATGCAGGATTTTGTTGTGAACTATTTTTCTAATGTGCTGGTCGTAGTTTGTGACTGCTTAATGGCTAATTTATATCCATACGATAGCCTTAAAGTTGACAAAATAAATAAATAAAACGTAACAAAAGCTTAAATTTCGGATTGTCCTCAAATTATTTCAAGGATGAGTATGGCCTGAATGGCTAGTTTCCAGGTGGACTATTTTTTTTTTTTTTTTTGTTATTGTCAGAAATTAAATAAATATAAATAATATGTTGATATGTGTGTGTGTTATATATATTATTAGCATTTAATGAATAAATTATATGTATTAAATATAATTATCCATGGTACTTGGTATAAAGTACATCGTTTATAAATTGTTTCATGTAGTCTTCATTGTACATGTAACATGAGAGATACACATGCATTGGCATTTGCATTACATAGTGCACTGCACATCCCATCAGAGTCGGTATGTGCATGGTTATGATCATTCATCATTCTCGTGAGAATGTGGGCGGTGAGAGCTCCCAGAATAGGACAACATCCAAAATGAGTCCTCATGGCTGCATAGCATAAAAAATACATGTGTCAGCATAGCAAGTCAGGTCCCCTGTGGTGAAAGACCTCAGATTGTTATGATGATCACCCACAGAAAAAGCCCGTTAAAAATGTCGAAAAGGCGTGGGCATCCCGGGGGGCGTGTAACCTAGAAACTGTGTCCTACAAATGCATGCAAACAATACGTAACTCGAGAACTACAAGTTGATATCGGAACCGCTCAATGATTTTTGATTGCAAACAAAGCTTTTGTTTTGAAAAATGGCCATTGATGGAACATAATGGCGGTCTTATTTTTTCACACTCTATGATATGCATGTGAGGGCTCCGTGAGGACCCTGAAACTGGGATGTGGTGAAATATTATCTCATCCATGACATGTAGACATTCGGTAGGAATGCATGTTTTTACTCAACGTGTGGGTGTCACAGATGCTCTAGTGGGAGTAGCCCTCAGAAATTATTCTCTACTGGCTTTGCTCACTTCGCTGGCCGTGGGACCCCTTTTCAGTGTACAGAGTGTACAGAGACGTCGCCGCACGAGAGGTCAGGATCATGAAGAAGGCCAGATATGCCTGAGAAACTTTTTTGTAAGGAAAGAGTTTGCATAAAGAATTTTGATTGACCCTTTCGACTATCAGATAAATAGCTCCGCAAGGGTCATGGTAAGAGGGTCGTGAATCGACTTTACTTCGACTATAATTAAGTGTCTATTTTTACATTTTACTAAATATGAATGAACGGGTCCCGGTGAAGGGATCGACGAAATGGTACGAGTAACCCTGTCAATGAGTAATAATGGCCTCGGTGCTGGCAAGACTTAGGTGGCATGAGGACTCAAGATAGAAATTCCTGAGGTTAATCTGGCACACGAGGACCCCCGTAGTGTCGGGCGCCACACTAAATGACGCTAATTTATGGCTGGAAAAGTGTGTATCAGTTCTCATTTCAAAATATTTGACATCTGAATACTAAGAATCAAGCATCCATGATTTAGTCTACACCCATGTACAATTAGGATTTTACTAATGTATTATTATATAACTGAAGGTCAATGTACTTTCCGCACATTGACTAGTTATGGTAGTATATTGACTAGTTATGGTAATATATTCGCTAGTTATGGTAGTATATTAACATAATCCTAATTATTTTTTATGGGAGTAACCTGAATCATTGATACCCAATTCTTGGTGATGAATGTCCAATTATTTTCAAAATGACTTTTCCTTTTTTTCTTTATGTTATTAGGATTTTGTAGATTGCTTGAATGATGTGATTTTTGTACTCTGTTGGTTATTTGGATTTTTTTGGTTTGTTTAATTGTTGAAATTTTGTGTTTAATATTATTGTCACATATGTTCCTATGCATATGCAATGTAGTGTACCATTGCATGTCAATGTCATGCCACATATGTGGATTAAATGACATATGATAGAATTCTATCTCATGCATTTAACTATGCACATGGACAATTATATCATATATGCATATAATTTCCAATTAGATTCTGCTAACAATGTTAATACATTAAAACACACATATTAACATTCATCAACCAAACAATAAGCATGCTATCACATATCAAGCAATAACACACTTAATCCTCAAGGAAAAATGTGGCATATAAGGTGCCCATAACAACAGCCCAATAGCCCCTTAACCCGTGCTTAAAACTGGCTAAACAGGCTCTTAACTTTCGAGATTATTCTTTTTAATCCCAAATAGTCCCTAAATGCTTTGTAATATTAATATCACACATAATCACAAACATGAATCCGTGGCAATAAAACGACATTTAAATTAGTTTTAACACTCAAACAAATTCCTAAGTGGCAAGGATTTCAACCAAACAACCCTTTCTTAAACCATGCTTTGAGTATGCCATGGACACTTTACAAATCGGGCTATGAAAACAAGCACAATGCTTCATACATAAAGATGGCTTTAAATAGTTCTAATCAACAAACAAGGCCTTGTAGTAATCACACCACATTTTCCTAAAATCACCCCCTTATGGTGGAACTAAACCAAAGTAAGAAGAATCCCTATCTCTTAAAGCCTAGTAGCATGGGTAGGAAGCCTCCCTACCCCGAAATCTTTGATTTCCTGAAATCTCCTCTTGTGGATCTTCAGTGAAACCCCTCCTTTTTGGTCCCCATGCATAGCCCTCGTCGAGTAGATGAACTTTCACTCTTAGCTCGACGAATTCTGACTGGCGGAACTCCGAGGATCGAAGAGAAAAGCTTGGAAGCTCTCTTCCTCTCCTCCCTCTCTCTCACGTAACCAAGAAAAACCAGGAAAAGAAAATTGGATCATTTCCTTTGTTCCCCCAAGCCCCTCACTTAAGTTTGGCGGTGTGGCTCATGTCGACCATGTGTCCGTGACTAGTCCGAATTGCTTTCTTTAAATAATTTATTTCTGGTTCCGCTCAAGCTTCAATTTATTTTAAATGAACTTTAATTAATTTATTTTTCACTTTCGAGATTTTTCTTAAAATCTCATTTTTTGGGTTAGTTAGACGTCCGACACCTCGAAAATTGTGAAAATATGATTGTCTCATAATTCAATTAAATCCGTATGGGTCGCTAGATTTCATGAGACGAATCCAACGGTGAGGTCCATTTCATCATCCAAGATCTAGAAAAATTCCAGATTTGCAATCTATACTATAGCGGTAATTTACCATTTTCACTATTAAAAAATTCAAATTTACTCCGGGTTTACAATACATATTTTTTATGAATCCTGTATTGATTTAGAAATTGTTTAATAATATATTTTATATTAATTTAATTTATTAATGTTTATACCTCTTAGATATCATAATATTAAATAACTATAAACCATTTATATTGTATTATAGCTAATATTATTATTTTATGTTAATTATATTAATTTAGGAAATTGTTTAATAATACATTTTAGAGTATAAACTTAATTATTAATATTTATGCATGATAGAAATAAGGTTTCACTAACTTAGATAGTAATAATATTAAATGATTATATTGACATCATGTTAGTCTAAAGTTTAAATTAAGTTAGATATCATGTTAGAAATTTAGATCTTACTTTTATGTCAACTTTCCATTGATTTCAATTTTATTTTCAATAAAATCACATATGTTTATAGGATGTGGAGGCAATATTGTAGGCTGAGATCCTGTATGGAGATATTGCACACTTGTGGAGGAGAATAAAAATGGAACAATATGCAATTATTATGGTTTGATGATAAAAGTGGTGGTATCAAGCCGCTTCAAATTTCATCAATACATATGATCCCATTCAATACAGCAAGCGCCTAAATGTGCAATCAAAGTGAAACAAAAATGAAGCAAACTTTTGAGCAAAAAGTAAAGCAAAGAGAAAAAACCTGATATAGTAAATTTGCTAATTACGAGCACAATGGGAGGAAGACATCAAACTATCATTATGACATGAGGAGAAGGAGGGTGATGATATGATGTATATATGCATCCGACTGATATGCACCCTAATGAATGAGATTAATACCGAGAAGATACGCACTAAAAGCAATGAATGGAATCGAGAACAAAGCAAAGTGGATTTTATGGGAGAAGAGAAAAATAGGTAACTTACATCTAATTCATTTTTTCACATAACGTATAAAAGAATAATTAGATTTTTGTATTATCGCAATATGCTTTAGGCCACAACTGTGTGATCCATCAAGATGTATGAAGATCATTAAAGTGTCTCTGTAAGATATGACCCATCACCGCCGCCAATTACCATTGTCATTATATTAAGTTTCGCATGGCAAAAGTTAAGAAAAAATATGTTCGTAGGTATTATCCATGAAAAAATGGGATGATTGATTAGCAAGTTTTTCATATGAAAGTGTTCCACCTCAAAAAGCTTGACTACACCCTTTAAGAACATGATTATCGTGCACAAATACAAGCATGTTTGTCTAATTTGGTTTGTTATGTTTAATAATGACATTATTATCTTAAAATTATGATTGCAAATTGGTAACCATTATCAACTTTCCATTAATTATATATGTAGGGATGGGCATCGAATCACCATCTCCATATGAAATCAAAAGCAAGTACTTGGAAATTGAGTATAAAGACATGGAAGCTTATGTCAACATACAAAGAGAGAAATAGAAAACATATGGATTCACAATTATGTGCAATGGATGGATCGAGCCAACCAAATTGAGCTTGATTAATTTCATGGTATATTCAAAAGGACACACAATTTTCCTCAATATGTTGATGCATCAGATAAGATTAAAAAAACCAAATACATATATGGTTTGTCAAGGACGGATCATGAAGTCGAGAACAAATGTGGTGCAAATCAGAACAAATAATGGACGCATTTGTGAAAGCGGAAAAGTTGTTGATGATGAAATATAATTTGTATTAAACTCCATGTACAGCACACTGCATTGATTTAATGTTTGATGACATTGGTAAAAGGGATAGTGTTGCTTAGTTGATCATGAATTTATGAAAGATAACCAACTTCATCTACAATCATGGTCAGTTGCTCGCAAAATGCGAAGGTATGTATGGAGATATCGTGAGTCTCGAGCAACAAGATTTGCAACAAACTATATCAACGTTGACAATCTTCAAAAGATGTTTGATTTAAAGAAAGTCTTTATTAGTGATGAATGGACATCTCACATGCTAATTTAACAAAGTTGACATAAGGTTGAAATGCTATGTTTGATAATGAATATTAGGAGAAGGTGGGACAAGCTAGTATCCATCTATGAGGCACTATACACGTTGCTTGTATCATGGATTCAAGTCGCCCAAACCTTGCCATTTGTCTACGAAGTTGATTCGGTCGATAAAAATTCTAGATTAACTCAAAGCTAAAGAGTGGGTGAAACATATCATCATAGATCGTTGGGATAGAACCCTTATACATCCTCTTCATGCAGTAGGTATTTAATTAGTATTCTCTTCACCAATATTCACATTTAATAATATTATGTTTCTATTATCACATACTAATTTTCAATAATCATTGTAATCAGAAACTCGTGAAAATTCTTTAAATTTAAATTTTTCGTAAAAGGGTAAAACGTAATTTGTCTAATAGTCCCAAAGGAAAAGTAGGATTTTTTCGATCTCGATGACAAACGACTCACCGTTTGAATACGTTTGTTTAAATCTTGTTACCCATCGACTTCACTGACGAGACAATCGAAATTTTACGCTGAGACACCGTGTTTGGTGACATGGCTCAATCATGTGGGATGCATATAGAACTCGGCGGGAGGACATGGCAAGAACCAGAATTACTTGAATGGCTCAATAATCGAGCCATGTGTTATACGATGTACAAAGGAAAATAAAACAAAGAAAATAAGGACAAGAAAACACAGATGACATGGTGACGAGGAAAGTGGGGGAAGTTTCCACTTGACAAATTCTATGGATGGATGAGGATCAACAGGAAAGAGAGGAGAATGAGAAAAAGAAGAGAAAAAGAAAGAGTAAGAGAAATGAGAAGAAAACAAAGAAAGGAAACGAGATGAAAACGAGAGAGGAACAAACATGAAGAAAGTGGGACCAAAGGATAAGGAAGGAAAGGGAAGGGAAACAGGGGGAGAAAAAGAAAAACAAACAAAGAAGGAGAGAGAGGAAAAACGAATAGAGAGAGAGGAAGAAAGAAAGAGAAAGAAAATAGGGATTTTCTAGGGTTTTCGATATCGAACTTGACTGCTCAAGAATAGGTTGATCCACGCATCACGAGTTACGCGTGGGTACCAATATCTTGGAGTTTCGTCAAACTCCGTGAGGTAGGGAATTTTTCTACTTGAATTATTTTCTAGCCTAAAGGCAATTTAATGACATGGGCGTTCTTTGGGGCCGTAACTAGCCACATGATTTAGTCCCAAGATTTTGAGACTAAATATTGGAAATATTTGGGACTAATTTCGGGTAGTCCCGGACTGGGTTAAGGTTTGGTTTTAATCCCGTGATTGATGTCTTCGGGTTTTGTTGAGTTTTTTCGGTATCACAGTAATGTGTTGATGAATGGAACCAAAAATGGTTCATGGTCGTGAAGGGACCAAGAGGTGCCCGTTTATGGCTGGTACGGTGATTTTGGGGCCATTTTATGTGTTATTGTTCAAAATAAACAAGTTATCAGGTGTAAAAATCATGTTAATAAATACTTGTTTGATGTATTAACATGAAAATAGATAAATGGAAATTATATGTAGGAAATATAATTATCCGAATTTATAATGTGTTGCATGTAGCCTTATTGTGCATGAAGATGACATCGTACGAAATGGCATGGATTTCATTTCATATGAATGGTCACATCGCATCGAAGCTCAAAGCGTGGGTGCATGAGATCGTTATTCACCATTCTCAGAATGGGCAGAGTTTCTAAATGACAACACCAAAATCGAGACTCACGGCTGTATAAAAACAATAATAATAATAAATCATGTATGTTTAGTTACAAGATTTGTAAGTGATCCCCTCTCTGTGGTGAAAGACCCAAATTTTATTCGTTAGACATATGTATCCAAATGATGAGTTCGTGAAAGTAATGAAGGCGTTGCAAGTCACAAGTGGAGACTTCAAAATTCATGAACCCAAATAAACACACTGGATTTATAAATTTAAATGAATATTGAGAATTGTCTAACGGGTTAAGTCATTTGCGGAACACCATTTCACACCTCATGCCAGCAGTGTGATGGAGCCGGCCAGACTCAAAGCTGTGAGCATGAGGCGTCTCATCTCATCATGACATTACAATATTCCACAGGATTGCATTATTTATATGGAATGTGATCGATGTTTTATGGCCACCATTGCATGTGCATTTTAGCGGGGAGGAGAATTTTCTAATAGACATTGCTCACCCCGGCTGTGTGAGACCCCTTTCGTGTAGGAGTGTACAAGGAGACGACGTCCTCAGAGGTCGTTGATTACAAGGAGGCCGACATGTGGCCTCGAAAAGCAACATTTTAAAGTGTTTTGTATAAAAGGATTTTTGTTGTGTTCTGACTATCAGATAAATACGGTATGTAATTATAGTAAGAGGGCTACACTGACCTTCATGCATCGTAATTATTCATTTTCTTTTCATATTTAGATTTAACATGAATGAATATGTTCTGAAGGGATGTATGGAAGTGGTGCCGAAAAAATAAGGTTCATGGTGAAGTTAGATTTGCCCTGTACCAAGACTTAGTGCAAGACAACATAAGACAGAATTACGTGTTGACGAGTCACAACTGACCCCTCAGAATTGGGAGTCACAATAACATACTCATCTAACCAAAATTCTCAATATAGACATGGAGTTGGTTGCACTCATGAGCCACTTCAAGTTGTTCATGACGTTTTTTCTAAATAATAAGATCCTAATGCTGAAGGCCTTTGGTAATTTTGGAAATCGAGGTAAATTAATGAGCTTCTAATTTAACACTGATCCAATTTATTCTATTGATTTTTCATTTTGTATTTTGACATTTGAATTACAAATATATACTCTTTTCGAGATGCAAAACATGATTTGGTGATTGAGTAGTAATAGCCTCAAGATAAAAATGGTTCTACAGTGTTAATTCTCACAGCAGAAGTTCATAATTATTTTATTATTATATATTGAATATAAGTAATTTTTATTGCAAATTAATAGTATTTTTGTATGGAATTACGCCTCCGATATCAAGAAATTTGCCTAAAGGTTCTTTTCCAAACAACATCATTCAAGCTTAGAGAGAAATTAGAGCACATTTGCTCTAATCCATACCAAACAAAAAAATCGACTTGCTTACCCTAGGCTCAAACAATTGGTTTTTTTGTTATTACAACATGAAACTAAAGGTACTTGATATGGAGGCTGAGATCGATAAAGTTGCAAAAAATAATTTTCTCGATTTACTTGAGATTTCAGCTGAGTTTGGTGAAGAAAAGGAGAATCAACTATTCCAATGGGTTAGATATCTCCATTTATATGATGAAGATGGAAATCCTGATCCACAAATTGCTGCACATGTTCGAGAAGCAGGTGTTGATGTTGAGCGGGTTTTATCTGAAGAATTTCATAGTGAAAGTTTTAGTCAAGACACGGCGACTCATTTCTCAACATTTATTACTTCTCGACTTTGATTCATAAGCAAATATAGTAGTGTAATTAATTTTTGTCGTACTTCTACTACATGTTATGATGGCTTAAGAGGAGAGGGGACCAATTATGGTAGTGATATTGGAAATGATGGTGGAGATTTGTAGATCCACAACAAAGTCAATATCCATTGAGCTCATTCATCGGTGAAGATGATTTCACACATGCTACACAAGATGAAGACCATAGGTTTAAGAGCTCTAGTATTGGGAGCCATTGAAAGCATAAAGGATCTATTAACGAAGGAAAACACCATACAATGAGGATTCGCTGCCGCTTGAGTCCACTAGTATTGGGACTCATCGTTGATTCATCGAATGAGGGCAACATTATTTCTTCCCCATGCACGAGTTATGGTCATTTTCACATCTCCGTTCCACGGTGAAGAACATGGAATGATTGACTATTCTCATGATCCACAAATGTCATTCCAAATTCCATATCAAATGTAACAAGGATTTTAAATGAGCATATGGGTGAACCTCGAAGCCTTATCCGCGGAGAGGTCATGGGCAGGAATCAAGACAATTATGCATGACATGTTGTAGTTACAATCAATATTATTGTTAATTACATCTTTGTATGCATTGTCTCACTAAGATGAGATCCTTCATCACAATGTAATAGAGTCACACTGGGTTCTAATTTGGTTTTAAAAGACTATTGTAATGTAATTTCTCGATAAATTATAATGAATATCAGTTTTCAACAGTGTATATTTTCTTATTTGCTCATTAAAGGAAAATGCAAATGAAATTAAGAAAATAGAAATGAGAAGTGTATATAAGAAAAAGAATAAAAGTTAAATCTAACTTTTTTTTTTGTTTTAAGCTCATTATATTTATTTTAAAAATAAATAATTTAAACCAATGTAAATTTGTAAATAATTTTATTTATATTTAATTTTTTATCTTTGTTAATTTTTTATCACGCAAATCAAGTATAAGAAACTCATTTTCTTTAACATTTGTATATTTTTCGGAACCAAAAACAATTGAAAAGTAATAAAAAAACAATGTATTAAAATTGATTGTATCGTCTAAATCGACAATCGATCGAATCAATCAAGGAACCGTGTGTGGAACTACCCAATTTGATCGATTGGGGCCGAACCGACGGTCTTAGGTGTTTTCTCGATTTCGTTTTACACTCTAAACCTTCAAAAGCTTCAAAAACTAGTCTACAGGAATTTCAAACTTAAACAAAAGGGCCATATCGCTCATGTGGCAAAATTGCTGCCCATAAACACAAGAGCTAATGTTTCGAAATCATGGTCACCACATATTTGAAGCTCCTCAAGAGTTTAACTCTTTAACTTATAGAGATATATATATATATATATATATATATATATATATATATATATATATATATATATCTTATTACATCATAAGATTCAATCGTTGTTCAACCATCGATCCGATCAATAGACCATGAATTTGTGACGCCCCAAAACCGGGGGTCCCGTTGACAACCCGTCAACCCGAGGAATATTCGTGGATGTCGGGTAACCCGACACCACTCATGAAAATTGGGTAGAGTCTTCTTGCACTGGGAGTTTCTACCCAAGGTACAGGAACTGGTTCCAACAATTTACAATGACCACACAAGGTACACACATGGTAAAACAATGGTCACTAGGCCCCTACATCAATACTACAAAATACATCAACTATATACAGTTCAAGAGTTAATAAATTACTTCTTGCCAACATATTACATTTACAATTTTAATACATGTTACACAAAAATCAATACCAAAAGCCACAACCCAGCTTTCTTCTAAATCAAATAGTGAGCATCATCCCTCCCCACACTCCCTCAGACTAAATAGTGATCCTCGACGTGGCAAGCAAAGCCCAAGAGCGAATTTCCTATGTGGGTTACTTCCCCACCTAAGTGCACACATGCCATGGAAAACAATCAGATTCAAGCAATTACATGAACTCATCATCGCTCACGTGACTAATCCCCATGCCCCGGTCCTCACCGACTTCAACATACGCCTAAGCCGATCTGCGAAGAAGATCTAGCCAAACAAAAGTTTTTTGTTCTCGAAAACTCACTACCTAATTTCGATAAATACATTGACTACCTCCGAGGCAAATTGCCGGATATTCTCCAAATGGGGCCATGGGTCCGCCTCAGATGAATTGTTGGACAACTTCTCTAAGGTACTGAAAATCTTCCTCGAAATTCCTTTCACAAACATTTCGATTTTCTTCAATTTCATGCTGCCCTAATATTCTAGGGTACCCTAGTGATACATGGAATGATGATGCCAATTCTCCAACAAAACATTCATGCTAATATATTCACATACATAAATATTAACATAATTAATCTAAACAAATCATGTTATTAAATTCACATCAATAACACCAAAATTAGATCACATGGGCTAATTAGCAAACACAAGCAATTCATTTTGAATCACTTAAAACACACATTTTCACACCAAGAAAATCATGTCACTATTCATATGAACAGTGAAACCCTTGGGTTGGCTCTATTCACGGCCACCAAATTTGGGATTTTCTCCACTCGGTTCAAAGGTTTTAAGACCGAATTTACGGCTAAATCAAGCCTCAGAATATCCCTAACCATAAACATGGCTCTTAGCCAAAGAATATCACAAGTAGGAAAAGATCCCTACCTCTTGGAGTTTTTGGAACTCCACCAAATCGGTGCCCACACGTAGCTCCTTCTTGCCGCTGAGTAATTCTCGCTTCATCTCTTCGAGAACCGACGTCCACGGTCGTAAAATCTGTAGATACAAAGCACCTTCTCTCTAAAATTAAAATCTCATGCCCATCGTGACCTTTCTTCCATCCACTGCCCATTTTTCTCTTTTAATTTTGGAGAAGACAACTATTCAAGTTTATCTTATTATCATTAACATTTCAAATAATTCCCATCATGTCCATTTTCTTGATTTTTTGACACTTGGCACAATCTAGGCCATTCATTTCCTCCTCTCTCTACTCATGCAACATGTGTCACATGGGTACATGTAGTAGGTGACTCTTGTCACGTCACATGTCTCTCAAACCCGTTTTAAGGCACCCGACACCCAGTGCTTCGAAAAACGTGAAATTCCAACCGTCGACCGACAAATAGACGGTAGCTGATTTCACGAGACGATTCCAACGGTGAAGTCCTGTTTCTTCATCCGATCCAGAAAACGATTTTGACTAAATTAATACCTTGTCACGTAAATTAGAATTTTCTCTGCCCTACATTCTCCTCCTCCCAAAGGGAATTCCCCGTCCAAATTCGACAATCAATAACCTCTACGCATACAGTAATCCACCCCACATGCACACACAACCAGTCATTGCATTAAACCATCAAACCACGCACTTCATCCTTAACAAGAAGTGATAGTGGCCCCACGATCGTCCTCGCTCCACGTTGACTCCCTCCACCACTGCCACACTATCACCCTCACTACCACGGTCTGCGCCGCGAAACCGATCCCGCTATCCATAACGCACACCTAGCCCTCTCCTCGGGCGCCTCATCCGCCAACCTCAATCTTCCCCCAATCCACTACATGAGCCGATCTTAGAGCGCATCAAGACGAGACGAAATACCGTGGCTAATTTGACATGCCGAGTCGTAAAGCCAATCGACACGCTGATTATGCCTATCCTCTCGGTATCTCGGCGGGTCTAATAAACTCTCGGCGATAGCTTCCTCGCCACAACTGAATTACCTCTCAGCATCACCAAGAAGACGCGATTCCCGAAACCTCGAATCAGGCGGGCTCGACGCCGCGACATCAAGATGGCTCTTCTCGTTTATCGGAATTTCGCTGGTAAGACGCCATGTATCAAGCTCACCTTCTCGAGGTTCTAATTAGATCGTGACTCGATGGAGCTCTTCCCACTTTATCCAACATATTTGGTGAAACAGATGGCCTCCCATACAACGCTCATGGTGCCATTCGTGATAATTACCACTAACCGTTGTTGTGAAGTAATTCCACTAAGGACACTCTTCCTAGCTACTCCATATCCGTAGATCATGCTCATAAAGATGTCCCTAACACCAGATAGTCCTCTCTCGACCACCATCCGTCATGCGCTGAAGGTTGTACTCACGGTCAATCACAGGCTCATACCGGGAAACTTTCCAAAAGTGTGCCGTAAACCTCGGTTCCCTATCCGACACTATGGATACCGTACTCCCATGCAGCCGATGATCTTCTCGAATATACAACCTGCACTTCAATGTGAAGGTCATCCGCACGGCTAGAAATGTGTCGACTGTGAGTCGGTCCACTCATCACCCATACCGCGATTACGCTCGCGTGTCCGTCGCAAGTGGGTCAAGCAAAATCCATAGTGACATGTTCCATCTTCCACTCGCCCACTCAATGGCCGGCAGCCCCGCTCGGCTTCCCGGTGCTCAGCCTTAACCCATCGACACGCGAGACATCACGAACAAAGTCCCCACGATCTTCTTTCATTCACCCAATAATATCGACGACAAAGATCCTGCACATCTTCGCGGTTACCGATGCAATAAAATCGAGCGCGTGAAACTCCCTAAGAATTCCTCTCAAATCGGGCCAACTGGGAACTACTACCAGCCTCTATACCGAAGACTATCATCCGCCGGATGGTTCAAATGCCGCCACCAGATTCGACCGCATCCTGGCCTTAACGGACACCATTCTGTCATTCCTGAACTCGATCACTTACTCACCAGATGGTGTAGCCACTAAATCCCCAATTTACTGAAGTTCGCTGCGGTAATCAGAGCTCCAACCGTCCCACGCTTCGAAGATCCGCCGCCTCCCCGAAGCTATACTAGCCAATACCCCGTGGATCCGATCGAGTGCATCAGCCACCACATTCGTCTCTTATCGTGGTGGTAATGCAAAGTGAAATCATAGTCATCTAGGAAATCTATCCATTTGCTGGGTTCTCATATTATGGTCCTGGTCATAAATATACTTCGTGACTTTTATGAAATCAGCACACCTCAACTCCTCATATGGGCAGCCGCGCAGATCTTCAAGGCGAAAACTAAGTCTACTAACTCATGTCAGGCGCGGTAATTCGCTTCTCATGATTCTTCAACTAACGTGGGAACCATAGTTACTACTCCTGATCAGATCAAAACATCCAATCCTGCCCTCGAGGCATCACAATACACTACGCACTCCCTCGCCCCTATCCGGACTATCAAGATAGAAGCAAGAGTAAGTCTCCTTCAACTCCCGAATGCTCTCGCATCTGGTCATCCCAATCAACCGACTCTTCCCGGTCAATCTCATTACAGGTGCTACTAACTGGGAGAGAAATCCTCAATGAATCTCCCATAAGATCAAACAATCCCAAGAAACTACGTATCTCAAGACCGACTTCTGGCTTCCTAACTCATCACGGCCTCGACTTTCTCTCCGGGTCTACTCGACACGTATCACGCCGACACCACGTGTCCCAAAAATTCACCCCGCAAGTCAAAGTCGCGACTTATCGAACTTAGCGCACAACCGATGGTCTCTCAACAACCTGCACACAATCCTCAAATGATTTCATGTTCCACTCGGGATCGAGTGCATCAAGATGTCATCCACAAAGACTAGACAAATCGATTCGTATAGGGTCGAAACACCCATGCATTTAGGTCCATGAATGTCGCTGGCACATTTGTCAACTGTGTGCAGCATCAATCGAACTCGTAAGTGCCCATAACGCTGGCTCTAAACGCTGCCTTAGGATATCCTGCCTCATAACCCCGAAATACGGTAAACTGCCATGGAAGATTCATCTTGGTAGACTCACTACCTCTCAACCGATCAAACAAATCGTCAATCTCGCAACGGTACCGATTCTTGATCAACCCGTTAACTACTCAGACCAACGCACAATGGCGGGCCTGGTTCTTCACAAACAAAACTCGGAGCTCTTGGTGGCGTGCTCGCCACTAACTCCCTGTCCAAAGAGTTCTCGTAGCCGACTCGGAAGTTCCCGCACTCAACTGTGCCATCCCATGCGAGTCATAGAAATGGGCGGCATCAGTCAGGAACTCGATACCGGTCTACAACCCTCCGCGAGGCAATCCCGTAGCTTCATCCGAAAAACATCCTCACTGCATCACTCGAGGTAGATCTAAGTCCGGTCTCACCGTCCTCGTAGGTTTGCTGTCAACCTCGCCAACCGCCTTAACAATACCCATCAGATATTGTTCTAAAATATCATGCTTATCCCCTCAAACACAACACGAAAATTATCCTCGCAGCGATAACCTCCCACGTCACAATCGATGACAACTTTGTAAGCTGCCGCCCATCCATCCTGGGGTGATGAAATCAAACTCTCCGACATGTCCAGACCTCAAGTCCACCTGTGAGTAGAATCCCCGAGATCTCTAACTCTCAACCATGACATATCACACCTATCTCGCCCTAATCCCTTGAAAAGGGGGAGAACTCTCACATACAAGGGCTCCTCCAAGGCCTCAACCTCGTTTCAACTCTATCACACAATTGATGCAAGAGAAATGAATGGGAAGCACCATAATCAATAACACTTTGTCTATACTTCGAGATAGCAAAATCAGCACTCATATAACTAGTCGATTCACTGAATTCAATGATGGTATAATCTACAGTAGACATCGCCTCCGAACTCCGTGGACGTCTGCCTCGTGAGCTTCGTCCTCCTCGCTCGCCCATGGGCCGGTCTCTATATGCCCGTGTAACGGAGATGCTCGTGAAGCCTCTTGAGATAAACTGGTTCCTCCGCCCAGACTAGTGGTGGAGGAATATACCAGATCCCTCCGTCTACCGACTACGACCGGTGGTTGGGCTCAAACCCCGGGATCCCCTGCCTCTGGGGGCAATCCTCCTCATATGTCCCGGTCAAGTGGCGCACGCCAGCACACATCCCGTCAAATGACGGCTACTCGATCTATCATCGCTCCAAATGGCCGCGCCCTAACCCACATGAGCTGGCCTCACTTTTCCCGAACTAGAAGAAGAGATCAATTTCCTTCCTCTTGCGCATTAACACCCGCATCCTTAGTGCTCGAAAGATCCTCGATCTCTCTCTATGGTCGTCTCGGTTCCAACCATGGAGTCCATGTCCCATGTTATCCACAATTTCGCCCAATGGACAACTTCAGCCCATTCTCGACCTCACCGCCATGTCCGCGGGCTGCGTGGTCAAGAAACCCGCCAGTCTGTGAATCTAGCCACATAATCCATCACATCATCATTCCCATCAACCGTGAGGAACTCATGAGCTCGCTGACGAAAGGCAAGATCCGGAAAATACTTACCCATGAATAGCTCCTCGGAACTCGCCATGTCATTCCCTCTAGGTCTCTGCAGAGGTTTTGCCCGCTCCACCACACTGTCTCACCTTCAATTTAACGCAAATAATAATCCCTGGTCGCTACGACAGACCTCCATAGCCCCAACACCTTCTCAACTCGGGTGACACGAACCAATGGTTTGCCACCATCATCCTCCTCGTGAATGTCGGAGGATGATGTGCCCTAAACCTCCGAGGTTACCAGATCCCTGCCACCCGCCATCACCAGGCAATGGAAGCAAATGATCCTTACAATTCTTCTGTAATGAAATGTTTACTGTCAAACGGTGGTGGTGCTTTGGCAAGAACCTCGTGACACCCTCTACGTCTCTCGCCTCGACTAGCCATTCACACATGTCAAATGACGCTTAACTATAATGCAAGATCTCTAAGGCGTAAATACGCCTTGAGACACTATTCAACACATAGAAAACATTTCATACACAATGTCCCGGTATCTATAGAAATGCAAGACAATAATTCCACATTAAATCATTTTTAACAACAAAAATTTTATTTTAAAAGATTTTATTTTATTTGATTTGATTTTTATTTTTATTATTATTAGTTTTTAAAACCTCAGAATGTTGTTCAAGACCAAGATCCCAAACAAAGGATCGAAAACAGCAGACCGGGAGTCGCAGACTGTTAGTGGTACCAGCACTCGACTCAGCCAAGATCGTGCCTAGGCTTCTACCATGTCAGGCATCCCGGTCGCACTGCACGCCATGTCGCAGTTTGGCCCTGGGTCTTCACAAGACCGCTTAGTCATGTCGCGCGCCGACCGTGTCGCACGCCCCACATCAGATCGTGGAAAAGTTTTCTACCGTGTCGCAAAGATTGTATCGCGACACAGCTAGTTGCCAAGCCTCCTCCTATCACGATACAACCGATTGTATCGTGACACGCCCGCAGCCAACCGCCCTGCCTGTCACGCTACAAAGATCAGATAGACACAACCCCAACGACCAAATCCGCTTCTTTCACGATACAAACCGGTATCACTATTTACAAACCATCAGCCAGCGCGCTGTCGCCGTGTCGCGGGCCCCTCGCCTTGTCGCCCCGATCGTGGCTCAACCACCGCAGATTGTAGCCGACCGCGCGGCCCTGCGTGCCCCCTCGCGCGCTGCCGCGCACCCGTGCCCGTCTCCTAGGCCCACCACAACACGCCATATTAAGGACTAACCTAAAATCTGAGCAGCCCACCGCTTCCCTGTAAATTTTTTTTTCTAACTCACAATTTTTTTTCACTCACAATTTTTTTTCAATATATATATATATATATATATATATTTTTTTTTTTTTTTTTTTCATTTTCCATAGTTCAAAATAAATTATTAAATTTATTTTATTAAATTTTTTTCCAATTTTACACACTGTAAAACCTTAGAAAAAATTTATTCACATCATTTTTTTTCATTTAATTATGAACCATTTTGACCAAAATTTCTCGAACACCTAAGGTTATATTTTCTCGACCCTAATGTTCAACGTTTTCTCCTATGCTACTCACTAAGCATACAAATCACACAATTCATACAAATACATGATCACATCATCATGTTAATGTTAATAATTAATCACACATAAAACACCATGCATACAGTGTTCTAATCCTATCTCGTGACTTCCGAGGTAATCTCATACCTAAACCCTAACATCAAGTTATACTAAGCTATGATGTTCTTACACCTTATGACCATAGCCTAAGCCCAAGTCCCCCAAGCCCTAGGTATTCGTATACCTAAGCTCTGATACCAAGCTATGACGCCCCAAAATCGGGGGTCCCGTTGACAACTCGTCAACCCGCGGAATATTCGCGGATGTTGAGTAACCCGACACCACTCATGAAAATCGGGTGGAGTCTCCTATGTACGGGCAGCTCTACCCAAGGTACATAACCTGTCCCAACAATTTACAATGACCACACATGGTCCACATGCGAGTAAAATAATGGCTACTTGGGCCCCTGCATCAATACTCACAAAATACATCAACTATATACAATAGTTCAAGAGTTAATAAATTACTCTTTACCAACATATGTTAAGATTTACAATTTTAATACATGTTACACAAAAATCAATACCAAAATCCACAACTCGCTTCTCTAAACACCTACCTATTGAGCTGCCGTCCTCAGACACTCCTCGTACCGAACAGTGATCTCGACATGGTGAGCAAACCCAAGAGCGATACTTCCTACTGGCTACTCCCCACCCAAGTCACATACGCCACTGGAAAACAATCACATTCAAGAATTACACGAATCCTACCGAATGTCTACGGACTAATCTCTCATGCCCCGAGTCCTCACTCGACTTCACATATGCCTGCCGAATGCGAGTAAATATCCAGCTTTCAAGACAAAAGTTTTTGTTCTCGAAAACTCACTACCGAATTTCGTAAATACATTTGACTACCCTATGGCGAATTGGCCGGATATTCGAAACAACATGGTCCGCCTCCGAGATGAATCTGTTGACAACTCTCCAAGGCAATTTTTCAAAATCTTCCTGAAATTCCTTTCACAAACATTTTTGTTTTCTTCAATTTCATGTCATGCACTCACTCTAATATTCAGTACTGAGTATGGAATGCATGATGCCAATTCCAACAAACTCATGCTAATATATTCATGATATATATTAAAATAATTAATCTAAACAAATCATGTTGTTCAATCACATCAATAACACCAAAATTAGCTCATGCTAATTTTGAAGAAACACAAAGAATTTATTTCAATAACTTTAAACACACATTTTCACACCAAGAAAATCTAATCACTATTCATGTGAACAATGAAACCCTGCCAGTATCGCTCACACCAAATTTGGGATTTTCTTTCCACTCTTGCCTAAAGGTTTCAGACCGACTTTACGGCTAAATCGTCGAATATCCCTAACTATAAACATGGCTCAGCCAAAAACATCAAGTAAGAAAAGATCCCTACCTCGGGAAAGTTTTCTGAACTCCACTAAATCGTTCCCCACTGCCAGAGTTCCTCGCCGTAGAGCAACTTTGCTTCTTCCTCCGTCGAGAACCGACGGTTTGAATGGCCGAAAATTCTAGAGAGAAGGCACATCTTCTCTCTCTAAAACTCAAATCTCACACCCACTGCACCTTTTCCTTCCAGCCACTGCCCATTTTGCTCTTTTAATTTTGGAGAAGACTTCAAGTTTGTCTTATTATCATTAACATTTCAAATAATTCTCATCATGTCCCTTTTCTTGATTTTTTGACACTTGGCACACTTAGTCATTCCATTTCTCATCTCTCAGCCACGCACAAAGGCCACATGCAAGATATTATAGTATGCGACTCTTGTCACGTCATATGTCTTCAAACCCGTTTACTAGATTCACACCCGCGCATCGGTAAAAGGCGAATTTTCATCGCTCCTTAATTCGACGAAATTCGATGTGGTAGTTAGATTTCGCGAGACGATTCCAACGGTGAAGTCCGTTTCATCATCCGAGATCTAGAAAAATTCCGGATTTTAACCCAAATTATCATTTTGTCATTTTTCATAAAATTAGAATTTTCTTGAGTCTTACAGAATCGATAACTTTTTCGATTTAATTATCGATTCGATTTTTAAAACATTAAAAAAATTATTGAGAAAAATGATTTTTTTTATATTTGATTGACTAATAAAATATTGATAAAATACTTGAAAATTTATATTTTAAATTTATTTAATATTAAGTATTGATATATTAAAATAAATAAAATTGATTTTAACTCAAAAAATTATGTGTGGGTCCAATTGACTCAATTTTTATTTATTAATTTATTTTTTATTTTTATTTCATATTTTTATTCCTTTCATTTTGCCCAAAATTCAAGAAAGAAACTGAAGGAATTGAAAAAGTTATGTTTAATACATTTAATTTTTGTGGGTACATACAATAAATGCTAGTAAACAAATAAGACAAAACAAAAGTACAAACGAACAGCTAGGCTGAAAAAGAAAAGACTTCATAATAGAAGACATAATGACTCGCTGCTCCTTTTCCTTCCCTGCCCTCATAGAGGGGAGTTCTAGTTCTTGTAATTTATTTATCATTAATCTAATTTTCAAACTTCCATTTAATACTTGCCGACGACATATAGCTCAGTTAATTCAAAGCACTTTTTACCCAGTATTAACTTCGTACCAGGCAATGGAGGAGTTGGAAATCAATGTGGGGAATTTTAAGTTAAAGAAAAATTTTCAAATCTAATAGCTCTAAGCCTCATTTCAAGGATATACCACTGATGAGATTTCACGGGGAAAAAAGTATGTATATGTACATTGATACAAAAAGTAATAAAAAATTAGTGGTCAAGCCAAAGTCCTTACACAGCGCATTTGACTCTAAAACTATTAGGGATAGATATAGAGATAAAATGTGAAAGTAAAAATTGTTTATTCAAATTTATTTTTATTTGTTCATTTCTCTATTGGTTGTTAATTAAAAAATTAAAATTATATCAAATTATGAAAATTTTTAATTATATTTAATTTTTTTATATTATTTATGGTAAAACCAAACAGAACACCATTTTTGTTACTATTTCTTTTTCTTTTCCTAAAACTTTTCGAGTTCTAATCAAAGATGTCCTGATCCTCTGGTAACCGGATGGTGTAGGAGGTAACAAATGAATTTTTGGGTAAAAGAAAATCTCTTTCACTATCTCTTATACCATTAAATTTGTGGTCTCTCATCTTTCTAGTACATACCATACAAGATAGGGAGCATTGATCCCAGTGCTTGGTCAAGAACAGAAAATGGACTACAACTTTTGCTTTTGCTTCCTATATGGACATGCATTCATCTCTCAAACTAAGTCTGATCTGCCCGAAACCTGGCACCGCCAACCCTTCGTTTCGGCCATTGCCGATCATCGGCAACATCCTCCATCTCGTGGATAAACCCCACCAATCTCTCGCAAATCTCTCTAAAACTTACGGCCCTGTAATGTCTATCAAACTTGGAAGTGTTTCAACCATAGTCATTTCCTCTCCAGAAACTGCAAAAGAAGTCTTAAACTGATACGATCGATCATTCTCCGGTCGAATCATCCCGGACTTCTGATTGAGTGCATCAGCCACCACATTTGTCTTACCAGGGTGGTAATGCAAAGTGAAATCATAGTCATCTAGGAACTCTATCCATCTGCGTTGCCTCATATTGAGGTCCCGTTGCGTTAAAATATACTTCGACTTTGTATTCGGCAAAGACACCTCTAACTCCTCGCCATAAGTAGTGGCGTTAGATCTTCGGGCGCAAGATCACAGCGCCTTCTCAACTCTATGTCAGGTGGTAATCCTTCGCCATGATTCTTCAACCGACGGAACCATGTTACTACCTCTGCATCGCATCAAACATATCCAATCCAACCTCGAGGCATCACAATACACTGTACCGTCCCTATCCGGACTATCAAGATAGGAGTAGTAGTAAGTCTCCTTCAACTCGAATGCTCTCATCTACATCCCAATCAAATCCTCACCTCCTTCCGTCAATTCACATAAAGTACTAATCTGGGAGAAATCCTCACGAATCTCCTATAGTACTCCATAAACAATCCCAAGAAACTACATATCTCGAAGACCCTGGACAAGCCCCAACTCATCACGGCCTCGACCTTCTAGGTCTATCGACACGCTGATGTCACAACACGCAGTCCCCTAAAAATCTCACCTCGCAAGCCAAAACTGGTACTACCGAACTTAGTGTACAACCGATGGTCTCTCAACAACTGTGAATACATCCTCAATGATACTCATGTTCTACCCACCGGGAGTATCAAGATGCCATCCCCACAAGACTACGACAAATCGACTAGATAGGTCGAAACAATCCTATGCAGTATCCATGAATGCCGCCGCACATTTGTCAATCCAAAGGGCATCACCAGAACTCAAAGTGCCCATAACGCGCCCTAAACGTCGCCTTTAGGGATATCCGTCCCATGTCCTCGCTGAGGTGGCTCCAAGTATAAGATCTATCTTCGAGTGTGACCTCGCGCTCCTCTCAACTCTAGGGATCAACAAATCGCCAATCCTAGCAATGGGTACCGAGCCTGACAGAACTCTCGTTTAATCGTCAGAATCAATGCAATACGGCAATCTTGTCCTCTTCTTCACAACAACCGAGCGCCCATGATGAAGTGTTCGCCCAATGAACCCCTTTGGCCCAAAGAGCTCCCAGAAGCTAGAATATGAGTTCCAAGAACTCAACTGGTGCCATCCTATGTGCAGCTGAATGGTTAAGTACCGTGTCGTGAATCGATACCAAAGTCTACAACCCTTCATGAAGCAATCCCGTAGCTCATCCGGAAAAACATCCTCATACGCGCAGACTACTCGAGGTAGATCTAAGTCCGTCTCACCTCATCTTGCAGGCGCTTGAAGAAGCCAACCCACCAAATGGTCTCCTCGAAGCACTGACTCGTAGATATCGCTCGGGCAAAACATCATGTCATTCCCTGAAACACAAACACGAAAAGAACTCAAGGTAGGCGCGGAGGAACCCTCCTTCGCTATTAAATCGATGACCGACTAGTCGTCAATCCATCCAAGGATGACATCAAACTCGATACGTCCATGACCTCAGTCCACCGCGGAGTAGAATCCCCGAGATTTCTAACTCGCAACTACCTACATATCATACCTATCCTCACCCTAATCCCCAGGGAAAGAACTCAACACAAGGGCCCTCCAAGGCCTCAACCTCTAAGCGCCTAACTTTATCACAATTGATGCAGCGATAAATGAATGTGAAGCACAAGAATCAAATAACAATCTTGCCCATAGGCGATATAGCAAAGACGTACCCTATATAATCCATCGATCTTCGACTCAAATTCGGTGGTATAACGGTGTACATGCCCTCGAACTCTCGACGTCCCTACCTGTAAGCCCCTGCCTCCGCTCGCCCCAGTCCGGCCTCTCCGTCCCGCTTCAGGTAACAGAGGTGCCCGTGCCCTGAAACCGAAACCGGCCCTCCCCGGCCCCACTAGTGGTGCTTGGCGGAACATATCAGATCCTCTCCTCGTCTTATCGCCGACCGACCGGCGCCGTCCCAAACCTGCAGATCCTTGTCTCGTGCAACTTTCCTCATATGTCCCAAGGCTATCGCGAGTAGCACAATATCCCGCCTAGCCTTAATCGCCATCCCGATCCGTCCCCCGCCCGCATGGCCGCGGCCTTGGAACCCACGTGAGCTAGAAGCCTTCTGCTTCTTTCCCGAACTAGAAGAAGATTGACTCTCCTTCCTCTACAATAACACCATCCCGAGTGCTCCGGCATCCTCTATCTCTCTTTATGTCACCGGTCCCAACTATGGAGTCCATGTCCGTTCGCGAGTCCTGCATTCCGCCCGACGGACAACCCTTCAGCCCATTCTTAACTTCCCGCACTCGGCCATGTCCGTACACGAAGTTATCAAGAAATCCGCTAGCTCGCGGAATCTGCACACATAATCCATCGCGGGCCATCGTCCCCTACTTAAGCCGAGAACTCGAAATGCTGACTAGCAAAGATCCAAAACAGCCACCATGAATGCCGAACTCGCCCATGTCATTCCCCCCAGGTCTCAGAGGCTCGCCGCTTCCACCACAATCGCTCACCCTCTAAATTGGAATGCAACGGCGAATCCCTACCGCCGGCGCATCTCCATACCTCCAACACCTTCTCAACTCCGCATGAACCAACATCCGCTACACCATCTGGATCTCCTCCCCGTGGAATGCCTGGAGGATGATGCCCTCAACCTCGAGGTTACTTTGGACTCCTCCCCGCTACTCGCCGCGACTAGCTCAGGCAATGGCAGCAAATTACACTTTACAAACAAAGAATGCTTGTACCGGTCAAACACTGTGGTGTGTTTCGCTAGCACTCTATTTTCCCATGTCCTCTCTCGCCCCTCGACTACCATCTATACACGCCAAATGACGTTAAATTCTAATGCAAGATTCTAAGTGTAAACACAATTTTAGACACGGCCCACACATAGAAAACATTTCATACACAATGTCCTTGCTTTCATAGGAATTGCAAGACAATAATTCCACATTAAATCATTTTTACCAACAAAAATTTATTTGTGAAAATTTTTATTTTAAAAGATTTTGGTTTTTATTTTATTTTATTTTATTTTTATTCTTATTATTTTTTTTAACCTTGTGAATAGTGTTCATGAACAAGTTGTCCCAAATAAAGGATCGAAAACAAGCAGACCGTAGTCAAGACTTGAAGCCTGGTAAAATTAGTGCACACTCTACTGTGCCACCGGCCTGCCGGCCGTGTCGTGTCCAGGTTGCAGCCGTGGTCACCGTGTCGTAGGCTCAGCCTGCCCGCTACGCACTACGCGCCATGTCGTGCGCCCTCGACAAGGTCGCAGTCTTTACGTCAGACATACCGTGTGCCTTCCCGCCGTAGTCGCAACACTGTATCGCGACACGCCAGCTGCTGCCTCCTCCTATCATGATGCTAACCAATTGTGTCGTGGACACGCCACTCACGCCAATCGTCATTCACACGATATACAAAGATCAGACGATACAACCCTCGCAGCCAATCCTTCGCTCACACTCTGATATTAAAACCGTATCACGGCACAATCCACTATTAGGCTGCCGCGGCCGCTGCTCGGCCCCGGTCGTGGCCCCAGATCGTGGCCTCAACTCACCAGATCGCGGCCGACCACAGGCGCCCCCCCCGCCCTCGCGCGCCAGCTCGTCTCCTAGGCCCCGCCATCACAATACTGTGCCTTGTTGTAGCCAGACTCAACCTAAAACCCAAAGAGTCTGCACCAAATTTCCACCTCAGAATCTTTTTTTTTTCACTCAATAAATTTTTGCATCTTCGCTATTGAAAACTACCTAATATATATATATATGTTATATATTCTATTTTCAATAAATCTAAATAAATTTATTAAAATTTATTTTATTAAATTTTTTTCAATTTTACACATCAAAACCCTTAAAAAATTTATTCACATCATTTTTTTCATTTAATTATGAACCATTTGACTAAAATTTCTAACACCCAAGGTTATATTTTCTCTAATCTAGTGTTCAACATTTTCCTATGCTACTCACTACACAAATCACACACCATACAACACACATGATCACACATCACTCATGTTATACACACCAATCACACATAAAAACACCGCACATTCTAATCCTTATCCCATGACTTCCTAGGTAATCATGGCCTAAACCCCAATGACTGTTGGTACTGGGGCTATGATGTTTTAGTTAATCTTATGACCATAGGCTGCCCAAGTCCCCGTCCCCAAGCCCAGATTCGTGATACCCAAGCCTGATACTCGTGCCTCAGGACGCCCCAAAACCGGAGGTCCCGTTGACAATTCGTTAACCCGCAGAATATTCGTGGATGTCAAGTAACCGGACACCGGTCATGAAAATCGGGCAGTCTCCCGCAGACGGAGTCACCTGAAGGCATTTAACCTCGGTCCCAATAATTTACAATGACCACATTGTGGTCCACATATGAAAAACACACGGCCATACTGGGCCCCCGCATCAATACTCCTTCCACAAAAATACACAACTATATAATGTTCAAGAGTTAATAAATTACTTTTTACCAACATATATTAAGATTTACAATTTTAATACATGTTACATAAAAATCAATACCAAAATCCACAACTCGGCTTTCTTCTAAACACAAGCCTCATGAGCGTCAGCCCTCCCGTACACCCCGTGCCTAAATAGTGATCCTTCTGGTCAAAGAGCAAAGTCAAGAATGGACACTTCCTACGCGTTACTCCCACCTGCCATTACTCGCCATGAAAACAATCACATTCAAGCAATTACATGATCCTACTCGAATGTCTACGGACTAATCTCTAATATGCCCCTGAGTCCACCGACTCTCATATGCCAGTTCTAATGCGAGTAAAACATCCAGCTTTCAAACAAAAGTTTTGGTTCTAAAACCACCACTAAATTCTCTGTAAATACATGTCTACTCTCCGAGTGCGAATTGTCGGATATTTCCTCCAAAAACAATCATGGTCCGTCCGATAATCATTTACAACTCCAAGGTTAATTTTAAAATCTCGAAATTCTTCACAAACATTTTCATTTTCTTTCACTTCATGTCATGCACTCACTCCTAATATTCTAGGGTACCCAAATAAGATACAATGCATGACGCCAATCTCCAAAACAACCAAGAATATATTCACATGCATATATATTAATATACTAATCTAAACAAATCATGCTATTAAATCTACATCACAATACCAAAATTAGTTCACATGCTTAATTGAAGAATATGAAGCACTACTTAATAACTTAAAACACACATTTTCAGCCAATTCAAGAAAATCATGTCACTATCTACATGGTCGCGGTTCCTTTGGGTTGGCACCGCTTCAATTTACCACCAAATTTGGGATTTTCTCCACTCGGTTCAAAGGTTTTAGACGCACTTACCGCTTAAATCAACTCGTAATATCCCTAACCATAAACATGGCTCTTAGCCAAGAATATCGCGCAGAAAAGATTCCCACTTGAGTTTGAATCACAAATCGGCTCATTATGTTGAGTAATTCTTATTTCTAATTGGCCGAGAATCCCACGGTCCGAATGACCAAATCTAGAGGAGCGACACCTTCTCTCTCTAAAACTCAAATCTCATGCCCACTACACCTTTTTCTTCCAGCCACTGCCCATTTTTCTCTTTTAATTTTATAGCATAACTATTCAAGCTTTATCTTATTATCATTAACATTTCAAATAATTCCCATCACAGCCCATTTTCTCTTGATTTTTCGACACTTTGCATAATCTATGCCATTCATTTCCTCCTCTCTCACTACGCAACATGTGTCACATGGGTACATGCAAGAAGACTCATTAATGTACATGCTCCTTTAACCCGTGGCGCACCCGACACCCAGACACCCGACACCAATGCTTTAAGTCTTAAATTCCAACTCCAATTTTAATTCTGACAAAATTGACGTGATACTTTATTTCACTGTATTCATTCAATCCAAGGAAGTCCGTTTTCATCCGAGATCTGTAAGTGTTCCTGATTTTAATCAAATACTATTTTATCATTTTTCGTAAAATTAATTTTCTTGCAGCCTTATGTAATTGATGTAACTTTTATTTAATGATCGATTCGATTTAAACATTAAAAAAATTTTTATAGTAAATGATTTTTTTAATGATTGACTAATAAAATAGATTGATAAAATACTTGAAAATTTATATATTTTAAATTACTAATATTTTATTGATATATTAAAATAAATAAAATTGATTTGAATCAACAAAGAAAATTATAATCAATTTAATTTTCTATTTTTATTTATTCATTTATTTTTATTTTTACTTTCATATTTAAGCCCTCTTCTTCATTTTGCCCAAAATTTTAAAAGAAACTTAAGAATGAAAGTTATGTTTAATACATTTAATTTTGTGGGTACATACAATAAATGCTAATAAACAAATAAGACAAACAAAAGTACAAACGAAGGAAGGCTGAAAAAGAAAAGAATTCATAATAGAGACACAGACTCGCTGCCCTTTCCTTCCCCCTGCCTCAGAGAGGGAGAGTTCTAGTTCTGTAATTTATTTATCATTAATCTATCTCACTAAACTTCCATTTAATACTTGCCGACGACATATAGCTCAGTTAATTCAAAGCACTGTTTACCCAATATTAACTTCGTACCAGGCAATGGAGGAGTTAGAAATCAATGTGGGGAATTTTAAGTGAAAGAAAATTTTCCAAATCTAATAGCTCTAAGCCTCATTTCAAGGATATACCACTGATGAGATTTCACGGGGAAAAGTATGTATATGTATATTGATACAAAAAGTAATAAAAAATTAGTGGTCAAGCCAAAGTCCTTACACAACGCATTTGACTCTAAAGCTACTAAGGAAAGATTTAGAGATAAAATGTGAAAGTAAAAAAAATTGTTTATTCAAACTTATTTTTATTTGTTCATTTCTATTATTATATAATGACTAAAAAATTAAAAATTATATCAAATTATGAAAATTTTTATTATATTTAATTTTTTTATATTATTTATGGTGAAACCAAATAGAACACCATTTTTGTTACTTATTTCTTTTCTTTTTTCTTTTTTCCTAAAACCCTTTGGAGTTCAAACCAAAGATGTCCTTGATCCTCTGGTAACCGTGGATGGTGTAGGAGGTAACAAATACCTGAACTTAGGTAAAAAGAAAATCTTCACTATCTCTCAGACTATTAAATTTGTGGTCCCTCATCTTTCTATACACCATACAAGATAGGGAGCATTGATCCTGTGCTTCGTCAAGAACAGAAAATGGACTAATAACTTTTTTGTTTTTGCTTTCCTTTGTATGGACATGCATCTGCCCCCTCAAACTCAGTCTGATTCGCCCGAAACCTGGCACCGCTAGCCTCCCTCCTGCCCCCGGCCATTGATCATCGGCAACATCCTCCATCTCGGGATAAACCCCACCAATCTCTCTCGCAAATCTCTCTAAACTTACGGCCCTGTAATGTCTATCGCTTGGAAGTGTTTCAACCATAGTCATTTCCTCTCCAGAACTGCAAAAGAAGTCTTAAACAGATACGATCGATCATCTCTCCGCCGAACTGTCCCGGACGCCGCCAGAGCTCATAAATCCATCGCGGACCTTTTCGGTGGTGGCGGTTTCCAGCATCTTCTCAGTGGCGAAAGATTCGAAAATATTCTACGCAGTTGTTTTCAGTGCAGCAACTGGATGCTACCCAAACCTGCGGAGAAAACGCGCAGGAACTTCTGACCATGCTGGAGAACGTTGCGGTAGGGGTTGCGCCGTAGATATTGGCGGCGCAGCCTTTACAGCGAGCCTTAATTTTTTATCAAACACTATTTTCTCCGTTAATTTGGCTCATGGTCATGATTCTGATTTTTCACAAGAGTTTAAGGAAGTTGTGTGCGGCATGATGGAAGTAATTGGGAGGCCCAACCTTGCGAATTATTTCCCGACTCTTAGATTGATTGACCCACAAGGTATGCGGCGGAAAATGAATGTTTATTTTGATAAATTGTTTGATATTTTTAATGGTATAATCAGTGAAAGGCTGCAATATTCAAAAGCTTCATCGACAAGCAAGGATGTACTGGATGCCCTCCTCAATCTCACAAAGGAGAATGACTTTGAGTGGAACTGCAATGACATAAAACATTTGCTTCTGGTGGGTAACACATCTTCACTCACTTTGTTTGTTAAATTTTTTACATTTGCTTCTAGTAGGTAACACGTCTTCACTCACTTTGTTTGTTAAATTTTAAATTACCTCTTCAATGACTACGTAATTGAAATTATTGAACCTTACGTCATCATATAGGTATAAATATGCCAGAAAACGCACATCTGTCCATACAGCTGGGCTATGTCCTGGCACCCTGAACAGATTCCCCAAAAAATTCATAGTAATTAAACTTTTGGGTCCGGTCCAACAAAATTGTCATCCAACTCTAACAGCTTTCATGTAGAAAACATTAGTAAGTGCAAATTGCAAATATGATTAACGAAATCTTAATTTAACACGTCTTTCATGATCAGGATCTCTTTGTTGCTGGACTGATACCACTTCAATCACAGTAGAGGCAATGGCAGAGTTACTTACGCCACCTGAAACAATCGAAAAAGTTCAAAGAGAGACGGGGGAAGTCATTGGGAAAGGTGGGTTAGTTCAAGAATCAGACATCTCAAAGCTTCCTTATTTACAATCCGTAGTCAAAGAAACCTTCCGGTTGCACCCAGCAGGCCCACTGCTAATTCCCCATAAAGTTGAAACTGATGTAGAACTATGCGGATTCACAGTTCCAAAGAACTCACAAGTACTAAATAATGACAATTGGTCGAGATCCGCACTTGGCCGAACCCAGATGAATTCATGCCTTAGAGAGGTTTTAGGAGTGTGAGATTGATGTGAAAGGCCGATACTTTGAGTTGATTCCTTTGGTTCTGGAAGAAGCAATATGTCCAGGAATGCCTAGCTCATAGGATGGTGCATCTGATGTTGGCCTCTTCTTCATTCCCATGGTTGGAAGCTTGAAGATGGGGTGGACCAGTACCCTGGACATGAGGAGAAGTTTGTGCTTACATTGAAGAAGACACAACCTATGGCCATTCCCATCAAAGTCTAATTGTATTTTTATGGTTCCATCGTGGGATAATTTTAATCTTAAATGGGGTTTTCTATAGTAATTCTGGAATAAACTCTCTTCTAATCATTCAATTTTAAGCAAGGAGGGGTGATTATTGGTTATTCTTGGTTTAAATCCCTTGGACAACTTCTCTTTCTATGAATATTTCTTCAAAAGCCAAGTATTCCACATGATATTTAGCTATTTTATTTTCACGATTATTGGCCACAGAAGATTTCCGGCCTATTGGCTCAAGCGCAACGTTCTTTATTCTTACAGATGTATCGATTCTGACTGCAGAAAGATACTCTGATCAAACAAAGACAATAAATCAAATTCACAATACAATATATATATCGTGTTCTAAGTCATACGTATTTTAAGAACCATACACATTGGAATAATAAGGCTAATGCTTGATTTATTAAGGTTTTAACCTATCTACAATTTCATCCTATATGGTTTTTAAAATATTTGTATATGTATTTGTGTTGATGTATTTCTATTTTGAATCAAAAAAATATTTTACATCCAAATAAATTTTTCATGGTGATAAGTATATATAATTAGTCAATAATGCATATCTCATGTCCAAAAATTGTTTTTTCATTTGCGAACAATGAATATGATGTTGCTCATTGTACCTAGCTCAAGAGTACAACGTTCATCGTTTCAAATAAAGCTGTTTAGTGCTTTGTGGCCCCAGATTCAGTCGGAAAGAGTTTACTACCACTCAAAAAGTCAAGATAAAGACAATTTTGTAATTTATTTAAACAATATCTAGCATAAGTCCCATGAATGCTAGAATTTCTATAAAATAATCAAATTGTGCATTTTAAATGGTGAAAATTATGTTTTGTGGCTAGTTCTGGCTCTTATTTAATAAAGAGTCTGGGGAAGGGCACTAATTACCCATAAGAAGCGCCATAAAATTTGATTGGACAAAAATACCCTTAATGACTTTCCACAAGCAATTGAAATCCTCTCATTCGTGCATACTCTCATTGGTTCTTCCTCTTTTCTCTACCTCTGCTCATCCTCATATCACTGGTTCTCCCTCTTTTCTCTACCTCTTTTCATCCTCATTTGGATCCTTATGTTCCATTAAATTCTCTTTGGACGGTCACTGCTTCCCCAAGTTTCCAACTCTCCATATTTTCTCAGGAAATGATCAGACCTAATTCTAAATTCCGATTTTTGAAGGAAGACATAGGTATGGAGGTTGCAATCTTTGTTCTTTGATTATTTTCTTTACAATACTTGGTTTTTTGGCAGCACTCTTGGAAAACATGAAGGCAGGAAGAGGTAGCGAAACTCAGAATACGCAAACTCGTAACGAAGAAAATGATAATTCTGTGTTCATATTTGTGAATATTAAGAGATTTTTTCAATTTTGGTGTCAAATTATTTTCGCTTTGTGTAATTATTAGAGATGAAACATGAATAGTATCTATGTATGTTATGAATTTTTTTTTTCATAAATTTGTGAAGTCTCAGCTTTGATGAGGAATGGAAATCTTTTAGAATGTAAGTGGAAATTTAAATGCTTAAAATGATGTATTCAATTTGAACGATTGTACTTTCTTTTTTTTGTACTTAGAAGGAATACTTTTCCCTATCTTACTCTCATTCACAAAACAACATAAATATGCAAATACGCCTTGATAAAGAAAAATTGCTGTTTTTATAACAGACGAGGGCATTACACTAATTGTACAAGGCCAATGTATTAACTGTACAAGTGGTGTACAAGATTGCGTTGCTCATTGAGTTTGAAGAGTTTTTTTATTCAAAATCTCTTTCCTATATCGGATGATAATATGCCAACCTAGGACAATCTGTATACGTATTAGTGGATGTCATATTAAGCCAAAAAATAATGAATAACCTAATACATGTCTATGGCCTAAACTTTCCCAATATAGAAAAATTGAAAAATATCATTGATGTCATTTTTCTCTATTTGATTCACCAAAACAATGTGAAAATGCATATAGTAGTCTAGTGGTTGAAAAAGACGGATTATATAGTGTATAAGGCCATTATACTAACTGTACAAGGCATATATACTAACTGTACAAAGGATGTACAAGCTTGCATTTCTCATAGTATTTGAATAGATTTTTTTATCCAAAATCTCTTTCCTAGGTCGTATGCTAATACACGAACCTAGGACATTAATTAAATGCATTGGTGAATGTCATATCATATTTACACATACGAGTAACTTAGTACATTGTTATGGCATAAAGTTCCCCAATCTAAAAAAATGGAAATTAGTTGATGTCATTTTTTTCTATTTTATTCTACTAAAAATGGAAACATTTACATATTAGTCTAGTGGTTATGAAAAAGAGGTTCGTTATAATGTACAAGGTCATATACTAACTGAGCAAGGTCATTACATGAATTGTAATGAGACTAATGTAAATTAATTGTACAAGAGGTGTACATTTTTCATTGGATTTGAATAGTTTTTTATTCGAAATTTATTTCCTATATCGTATGATAATACACCAACTTAGGACAATCTTTTATATGTATTTGTGGTGTAAACCTGAAAATGCAATTCTTCTCGAGAATGGCAAAACGATAAATTGTCATACTGTGCTGAAAGCGTGAAATTTTCTAGACCTGATTGCATTTAAACTTGACTTCACCGTTGGAATCATCTCGCAAAATCTAGTTACCTAGGTAAATTCCTCACAATCTCAGATATCGAATTTTCACGTTTCTTCGCAGGACGAAGCTTTGTGGACCCCAAAAACGAGATTTTTGAAGAAAATCTTGAATTTAGTATTAATTTAAAAAAATTTATAAGATAATTCAACTCGAATCGGACGAAATAAATCGCTTTAAAAAACAGATCTAACATATGGCACATTACTTGGCTCGGCGGTAGTTTCATGTGTTAAAGTATGTGTATGACAAAGATATTTTGCACAAAAATATCTTCCATTTAGTGTTGGAGCAGCATTAGAGCAGAGAGAAAGAGGGAGAAGCGCCGCTTTCTTCAATGATTCACTAAATTTCATCTAAATGAAACACGAGTCTAGCTAGTTCTTCGTCTCGACAAGGTTACACAGAGGATTCAGAAAAAGCCACAGATTTCACCAAGATCCAAAAGCAAGATATTTGGGAAATCAAAGTTTTTGCTTAGGAGGTGTTCTCGAGACCTCCTACCACTTACCACGCTTTCAAGAGTGTAGGGATTCTTCATAATTTGGTTTTATTCCCACTCAGCGCATTTTTGGGATTGATTGTGATGCTGGTTTTATGCCGTGTTTATGACATGTTTTGTGCCATGCTCAGGGCCTTGATTAGGAGGATATTGCGTCGATGGAAAAGGGTCATTTCGATGGTTTCGAGTCAAACTGCATTGGAACTACCAAGAACTTTCTGTTGGCACGCTTATTGCGTGAGGCCATGCTATTGTGGCTGGGCTCGGAATTAGAAATTAGTACGCAATAAGGGGTTTACGCACAGCTTAGCCCCTATACACTTTCAAAACCTCCAATTTATATGGCTATATCTTTCATTCGAACTCCATTCTCACACGTTCTGTGACTCTATGGAAAGATCTTGATAAGAATCTGACTATATGCCAGTGAATAGCATTTGGGGCTCACACACATTTACTGAAATTTTGATTTTTGCACCAAGTGTACTAATTGCTCGTCAGTTGATGATGAAAGGTGATATGTGTGGTCTAAATGGCTGACATTGGTGTATGTTTAGTTGATAATTATATACATATTGATATAATTATCCATAATATATGGTGAAATGTATGGGTTATAGTGTCCATATGTGCAACTGGCCATTACATGGCTTGATTGTGTGTGTGTCATTGCTTGAACATCAAATGACATGTCAGATAAGCGACGCTGGAGCATACACGCAAAGATAATATATTGACATGAATGAAATGTAAAGATAAGTCATATGCATGTGTGATGATTCATCCACGACACCTCGTGAGTGGTGGATTATGTAGTCCATGTAGCATTCATTATACATGTGGCATGATACAACATGCAATTGTGCATTACATTGCATATGCACGGGAGACACCGCATGACATGGTGTGAGTGCATGATAGAGATCAACATTGTGTTTGGTGTTCGATGAAGGGTTATAAACGGACAATGTCCAAAATGAGTCTCACGACGACAAAAGAAAAAGGAAACAAAATACGCTACACAAGAGGCAGTTATGGAGCATGCACTCCCATCTAGCGAAAAACCCTGTGACTTTTGCACATACGATTCAAATGACGAAAAGTTCACGAAAGTGTCTAATGCGTGAGCAGCTCTGCGTGAGACCCCGAAAATTCGCTACCCATAAAAACACACGGGACTTGGTAAAAACAAGTGAATATCGGAGTTTGTCTAATGGATTTTGATTTATAAAACAAAAACTTTTGTTTTGAACAAAATGGTCATTGATGGAATATAAATGACTAAGCCACTTCGTGACGCATGTGCGAGGAGTTGGTGAAGACTCGGACATGGGATTGCGGTGAGTCACATTCTCATCCATGCCACGGAGAAGATTTGAGTAGGAATGTGTATGTTTTTACTTGAATGTGCGAAATGGCATCAGACAAGACTTAAATGAGTAGCCCTTGTAGGAATCACATTCTCTACTAGGCATTGCTCACCCCGCCTGACCCCTTTTAGGTGCAAGATCTACAATGACGGGATCGATACCTCGACGAGGCCATGATTTCGAAGAAGGCCAAGATGTGGTCTTGACAAATCTTTTTGTAAAAAGTGCTTAGGACAAGCTAGTTATAGCATGTATTTTTGTATAAAAGAATTGTAATTAAATTATTTTGGACTATTGCTAATATAATCGAGTATGTAATAATGGTAAGAGGGTCGGATCTGGACTCTAATGGATCAGATGTATAGTATTATTATCATATTTCAAATTTAAATATGAATGAATGGGTCCTAGTTTAAGGATGGATCGAGGTGGTGCCGAGAACTCGTATCTATGAGTGTGGTACCGGTCCGGGTAATTGCGACTTAGGTGCGCAATGACCTAAGGTAGAAATTCACAGGTCGATATTAGTTAATGGGACCCCTGTGCTCTGGGGTGTCACGCTGGTATTAGAGCTTAGGTATTCGAGTAACTAGGGCTTGGTAGGCATGGGTTTCAACCATTGCATACATTGTGTGTTCATGTTTGTGTTACATGACTGATTACTTTGTGTTATGTGAATTATATACATAGTAATTTGTATCTAGGAAAAAAGGAACACTAGGGTTAGAAAACAAAACCTTACGGGTTCGGAAAATAACGAATGGGATAGTTCGAGATGTTAATGTCTATTAGTGGTTGTCTTATGCACTACTAGTTAGACTAGAAAAGGAATCTTAACTTGTTATTTGACGTATGTTGATGGCAAGTCGAGGAAGGGAGAACGTAGAGGTGGTGGACAAGGTAACAATGGAATGCCACTAGCCTTCGATCAGCAAGCCTTCATGGAGGCTATTGGTATTGCCACTGCTACTATTGCACAGGCGAGTGTTGTACCACTATTGCATAGGCTAGTACAACAAGCAATGTGAGGGCTCCAGTAACCCCGTGAGGTTAGCACATCATCCCCAAACATTCATGGGAAGAGGGATCCCGAGGGTGGATGACCATTGGTTCAATGACTGAGAAGACATATTGGAGGCCATAGAGATCACCTCGATGCTCACACTAATGTGTTGGCCGCTTTCCAACTAGAGAGTGAATCCTAAGTATGGTGGGATTGGGTTAAAGCCTCAAGGAACTTGGAGGCAATGGCATGGGAAGAGTTTCGTGAGCTCTTCATAGGCAAGTATTTCCCGGCATCTGCACGACATGAAAAAGCTCGAGAGTTCCTAGAGTTGAAACAAGGAACGATGACAGTGCTCGAATATGTGGCTAAGTTCACTGAGTTAGCCCGTTTCACTGATGATTATGTGGCTAAGAATATGGCCAAAGTGAGAAAGTTCGAGGATGGGTTGAAATTATCCATCCGGGGTAAAATTGTGGGACTCCTCTTAGAAGATTTGGACTTGATGGCCAAGACAGCTATGACCATTGAGAAGAAAGTGGATGACGCACGGAGCATCCGGGATGCTGGTGCTAGTGATAAGAGGAAGGAGAGTCAACTCTTTCTTTCTAGCTCGGGAAAGAAGTAGAGGACTTTTACTCTGCTAGGGTTTCATGGACAAAATGTTAACTATTAAGGCCATAAAGATAAGTCATCCTAAGATGGGAGACACATCAGAGCTACTAGCCAGTCAGGGTAGAGGACATGCATCCTGGATCTCAAGGGTTATTGGGAAGAACATTTACCCTTGGTGGAATTAGCCTGCAACAATATTTATTAGGCTAGTATACAGATGACACCGTATGAGGCTTTATATGGGAGGCTATGTTGATCTTCGGTTTGTTGGACGAAGGTGGGAGAGAAACCCACTATGAGTCTGGATTTGGTTAGAGACACCTATGAGAAAGTGGATTTGATATTAAAACGTCTTCTCACGGATCAGAGCCGGTAGAAGAGTTACACCAACGAACGGCGATGACCTTTAGAGTTTGAGGCAGATGATCATGTCTTCTTGAAGGTTATGCCTACAAGAGGAGTGATCAGGTTCGACAGGTGGGGGAAAGCTGTCGTCGAGGTATATTGGGCCTTTCGAGGTACTCGAGAGGGTTAATACAATTTTATCTGCCACTCATCACGAATTTAGCATGTTCACGTGGCATTCGTGTCTCTATTCTCCTGAAGTACACCCAAATCCGACCTATGTAAAGGGATCAAAGCAGCTTGTTGTTGATGCAGATGGGACCTTCTCGAGGATGAACTAGTATCATGGATATTAAGATCAAAGTTTTGTAGCTAAGACCGTGAGGCTAGTGAAGGTGTTGTGGCAGCACCGGGATGGAGAGGCAACATGCAAACGCCGAAGACACTATGCAAAATTTATCCTTCTCATTTGAGGATGAAGGTATGCTTTTAGTCATTTGAAATTAAATGACGGTTGCATATGCTTGTGAAACCCGGGATGGTATGCATATGATTTTAGTCATTTGGAATTTCGGGGACGAAATTCTTTTAAGGGGGGAGAATGTAAAACTCGGGAAAAATGTAATTTTTCTAAGAAAGGGCAAAACGTAAATTGCTATTGAAGTACAGGTTGAAAGCTTGAAATTTTCTAGATCTCGGATGATGAAACAGACTTCACCGTTGGAATCGTCTCACAAAATCTAGTTACCCAAGTGAATTTCATCGAATTCTCAGATAGTCGGAATTTTCACGTTTTTCGAGACCTCAAAAACGATATTTTTGAAGAAAATCTTAGAAGTTGGGTAATAATTTAAAGAAAGTTCATATAAGATAATTTGAACTTGAACCGGGACGAAATAAATTGTTTCGGGAAAAAAATGGATCAAAACAAGAGGAGACATGTGGCGCGATGTGAGCCACGTGTTGGAAGTATAAAAAGGGACAAAGATATTTTGAACAAGATCCCCCATTTGGTGTTGAGAAAATGTCAGAGAGAGAGGCTATGGCAGTGCTCAAGGTTTTCTTTAGCGATTCATGGGTTTCGTCGGGTCTAAGTCGTCGAGCCCAGAGTTAAAGTTTTTTGTCTCAACAAGGGCTATGCGTAGGCACCAAAAAGGAGAGATTTCGCCGAAGATCCAAAAGAGGAGATTTTGGGGAAATCAAAGTTTTTGGGTTTAGGAGGTGTTCTCAAGACCTCCTACCATTCTACTACGTTTCAAGAGGTAGAGATTCTTCCTACTTTGGTTTTATTCCTAACTTTGGGCTAATTTTGGGATTGATTGTGGGATGGTTTTATGTCGTGTTTATGGCATGTTTTGTGCCATGTTTATGGCATGTTTTATGGCCTAAATCGGGAGGATATTGTGGCAGGTGGAAAAGGGTTGTTTTCGAGATGGTTTCAGTCAAAAACAAATAGTTGCACCGGAGCTACCAAGGAGCTCTCCGCACGCCATTGCGTACGGGCTCACCGTAAACCTCAGTAATAATTGCAGCGTGGGTTTCCACACAATTTCGTAGCCCTTGTACACTTTCAAACCTCCAACATTAAATGGTCATATATTTCTCGTCCGAACTCCGATTCATATGTTCTTAGACTCTATGGAAAGCTCTTTGAGTCTAAAATTTGACCATATGACAGTGAATGGAATTTGGTGCTCACATATTTACTGAAAATTTGATTGTTGCACCAAGTGTACTAATTTCTTGGTTGGGTTGATGTGATGAAAGGTGGATGTGTGGTCTAAAGTATTAACATTGGTGTATGTTTAGTTGATAATTATATGCATATTGATATAATTATCCATAATATATGGGGAAATGTATGGGTTATAGTGTACATATGTGCATTTGTGTGTCATTGCATGAACATCGATTGGCATGTTGTGAGTTAATGTTGATATATACATGCATAATATATTGACATGAATGAAATGTAGTATAGAAGTCATATGCAAGTGATTTGACTGGTCCATGGAACCGATTCGTGCTACAAGCAGGTGATCCCGAATCAACAAAATTTCAGATCCCACTTTCTCCTACCGCCGCAGTCGTTTTCATCAGTAAAGATAGCTGGTCTAGGGTCGAACACGTGGATGGGTTTTCAGCTTTACAAATGACTTGTATCATGATTCAAAAATGCAGAGGCTTTCATTTGGAATTTCGGATTTGCATTAAAAGTGTGGTTGTTGTCACTAGGCTAATTGAAAGCGCTTTTAAAAGAAGATGTGGGAAGGAAGACTCAAGTCTGTCACTAGTTTGGTATGATAAAGGAGTAGGTGTCCTCAAAGTTATTTCCTCATTATTAGGCAAACAGACATATAGTCGTTTCCAAAACCGAATCTTTGTTTAACTTTTAAAACCAACCCTAGTAACATTCCTATTTGAACCATAGCATTTATCGAGCATTTAATGTCAAAGAAGCTGAAAATAAAGCATTTAACCTACTTTCAAAGGGCTCAGAATGACATCTACCTGATGTTAGTATCTACCATTAAGAATACACTGAACTCTGAAGCATGCCAAGTATTGACCAAAGAAAATACATTAAATAGCATTTGCATGACCTAGTTTGAAAGTTTGAAACATAACTACGCCAGCACTGCTTTCTCATGAAAACAGAGAACACCCGCAAACCCACATCAACCGACCTAGCAAATTCCTCCTCTTCAAGGTTTAGCTTAGCCAAACATCCTTTGAGTTGTCATCCTCAAAGGGGTGTGTTTGGCAGCCTAGTAAATGAGAGAAAGAGGAGAGAGGAGAGAAAATGGGAACCAAAACAGGGGCCGTATGCAAAGCTGCGTGAAATGAATAGTTAGGTTACAAAATGTCCATAACATGACTTATATGGCCCTGGCCGTATGCAAAATACCAAACTAACCTAAATAATATGATTACAAAGGAGGGCAAAAGAGGAATTAAACAAACTGAGTCGCTTTGGATCACAAAAACAGAAGCATAATTTCACTATGCATAGTGATTTTTCTATGATAGCGAAATTGTTATCATAGCTTAAAATTCAATATAGCAAATTCGAAAATTTCGCTATGGTTGTAATTTTCACTATGAGTGGTGTGGATTATGTTGTCCATGTACCATTCATTATACATGTGGCATGATACAACATGCAATGGTGCATCACATTTGCATATGCACGGGAGACATCGCATGCCATGGGTGTGAGTGCATGGTAGAGATCGACACTGTGTTTGGTGTTCGATGTTATGTCGTGAGTACATGGTCGATCGACAATGTGTATGGTGTTCGATGGTATGTCATGAGTACATGGTCGATCGATTAATCGTGCTGCGGTTCAATGGTGGGTCAGCGAAATGGACAACGCCCAAAATGAGCCTACGATTGCATAAAAGAAAAGGAAATGAAAATACGTGTGTTGGCTATAGCAAGAAGGGATAGATACCCTCGGTGAAAAAACCCAGTATTCTTTGGTTAGACATGTATCCGGCCGAAGAAAGTTCACGAAGTGTCGGTAAAGGCGTGGTGAAGCCTCGCGTGAGACTCCCCGAAATTCGCAATTACCCACAAAAACACACACGAGACTTGGTAAAAAACAAGTAATATCGAAGTTTGTCCAATGGATTTTTGGATTTATAAAAAAAGCTTTTGTTTTGAAAATGGTCATTACGAAATATAATCGACGGTTTTCACACTTGGTATATGCATGTGTGAGGGAGTCAGTGAGGACTTGGGACATGGGACAGGGTGAGTCACATTCACATCCATGGCATGTAGACATTTGAGTAGGAATGTGTATGTTTTTACTTGAATGTGTGGAATGGCATTGCATATGCACTTAAATGGGGAGTAGCCCTTATAGGAGTTATTCTCTACTGGGCATTGCTCACCCCATTATGGGACCTCCTTTCAGGTGCAAGGTCTACACCAATGGACGATGCTCAGACGAGGCCGTGATTTTGAAGAAGGTCGACATGTGACCTTGATAAATCTTTCTATAAAAAGTGCATAGGATAAGCTAGTTATAGCATGTATTTTTGTATAAGAGAATTGTAATTAAATTCTTTTGGACTATTGCTAATATAGTCGAGTATGTAATAATGGTAAGAGGGTCGATCTGGACTCTTACAAACTCGTATTTAAGGGTATTCTTATCATATTTTCAACTTTAATACGAATGAATGGGTACCGGTGATATGAATGAATGGGTCCTGGTGAAAGGACCTCGGTGTCCACGAGTACATGGTATCGGTCAGGTACCAGGACTTAGGTGCGCAATGACCTAAGGTAGAAATTATGCAAGTTAACGGCTAGTCAACGAGACCCTCGAGTTTTGGGGTGTCACATGTGGATGTCATATTAAGCAAAAAAATAATGAATAACTTTGTGACGCCCCAATTTCCAAGGGTTTTTTTTTCCTGGGTCCCACTGGATTAGAAACAAGATTTGTAAAACCCATGTGAACAGTTCCATGAATAGTGCCAAAGAATAGTAGCTCAAATAAAGCAGGCCAACACAAAGGTAGTGTGCAATCGACAACACCGTCGTGCTCGTAAGAACACAAGATCGTGCCTGCTGCGTATGCTTGTGCGCACGCGACGCGATCGCACCCACCCTAAGCCGCCAGTATGTCATCCAAAGGCTCCCATCGCACAATAAAGTTCGCTTAGGCCATGGTTAAAACATCCTTCGCAATACCACTTCTTTGAGATCCCTGCTGCGACATAAAGTCTTCTTATCGCGACATAAATGTCTCACCCTCGGGAAAAACTCGTCTAACCGTAAGGTTTGTCGCCAGGCACGCCGCACGTCAGGCGGGCATCCCAGTCGTGCATGCATGCCTGTCGCTCGCGCCTAGATCAGGTCGTGCGCTTGGCCTGAGAACCATGTCCCAACATGAAAAACCACGTCGCGACACAGGGTCAGCATTCTCTATCGCGACCAGAAATCCTTTGTCGTGATCCGAAACCAACAGTATCCTGGCTTGGTATTTCCTATGCTCTGTCATGATTAAGAAATTCCTTGTCGCAACCTAGAGATGCAAGAGAGCCACCCTGGGCTTTCCGCACCTCCGTACCGCTCTCCCAATTGCATTTACCAACATCCAAAAGGCTTTTATTACAAAGGTAAATCAAGAACTCGAAAAACTAACAAACTGTATTAATCATACCAAAAATGAGTTTTAATTACAACTCTGACTCATTACATATACGTAAACCGGGTTTCACCCGTAATTTTGCAAAACACAAGTAAATCCAATCGCTTCTTCCAACTAAACCTCAAACGGCTCCACCGGTACCTCCGCGATTCGAAAATCATTTTCCCACTCACGGGTGAGCAATGCCCAGAAGAGAAATGCTCCTACAAGGGCTACTCCCCACCTAAGTGCACATGCAATGTCATGTATGAAAACTGTTTCAAAACAAAAGATTTTGTTTTATAAATCATTCCATTGGACAACCCTCCGAGAAGTTCATTGGACAACCCTCCGATCAAGTTCATGGGACAACCCTCCGATATCAAAACATAGTGGACAACCCTCCGATATCAAAACATATTGGACAACCCTTCGATATAAATACATATTGGACAACCCTCCAATATCAAAACATATTGGATAACCCTCCAATATCAAAACATATTGAACAACCCTCCAATATCAAAACATATTGGACAACCCTCCGATATAATCCATTCAAAACCCATGTTAATATATTAAACACGCATAAATCAACATCATTTTCTCACAACCTGCATGTTATTCAATCAAGAGATCAACATGCAAATTGGATTTTTAGTCTCCAACCCAGAAAAAATAGCATACACAATTAGCAGGTCAATCAATATTCAGCAATGACACATAACTAGGATCATCATACCTGTATCCCACAAAGCAAAGAAGTGAAATTCCGCCCGTGAACTATAGTTTCGAAACCAGACGTAGACCCAAAAATTGATCCCAATTATCAATGGTTTATACCAAACCGTTCCTAACCAAAGACACCGTTGGGAGCTTTCACCCCATGGCCATTGAATGGCTCTTAAACAAGGATTAACCAGAGTAGGAGAGAACCCTTACATTTTGCAATTTTTTTTTTCCCGTCGGCAACTAGGTTCCTTCTTCCTTTTCTTTCTTTCTTTCTTTTCTTTTCTGGTTTCCTCTTGGCTTTCCTTCTCTCTCTCTTTGGCCTTATCCTTTTTTTTTTTTAACTTCCACACACCTTCTCCCTTACCTCTCTTCTATTTTTGGATTTTTCCTCTCCTTTCATATCTCCCATTTTCTCTTTATTATTTGTTTGTTTGATCTCGTGGGGTGAGTCACCCCCACAAATTTCTCCCCTACCGCAGCCAGGCCAGGCTACCTTCATGCACCCGCACGTGGCAAGCCAAAATCCCATCACCCGGTGCCACATGGACACTTTCCCCGCTTGCCTTTAGAAAACGGAAATTTCGATAATCTCGAAATTCAACGAAATTTGGCTGGGGTGCTAGATTTTACGAGATGATTCCAATGGTAAAATCCATTTCATCATTCGAGATCTAGAAAAATCACAGCTTTTCCTCCGGGACTATTCCGTTAAATTACCATTTTGCCCTTTTTACGGGTTTTACATTCTCCCCATTTCAAAGAATTTTGTCCCGAAATTCACACACACACACACACACACACACATATGTATAAATATATATCACCACATACATATGCAATAGTCATTTAACATTTAATGACTAAACCACGTACCTCCGTCCTTAGAGAGGAAGGGATATCTGGTACACATCGTGTCCTCACGTTCCCATGTTGCTTCCTTAACTCTTAGGTGCTGCCATAACACCTTCACTAGCCTCACAGTCTTGCATCGCAAAACTTGATCTTTGCTATCCATGATACGCATAGGTCCCTCCTCGAAGGTCCCATCTACATCAACAACAAGCTCTCCCCAATCCACAACATGAGTTGGATTTGGAGTATACTTTCGGAGCATGGAGACATTAATACTTCATGGACACCTGCTAAACTCTGTGGCATTGCTAACCGATACGCAACCACACCCACCTTGTCGAGTACCTAGAAGGGCCCAATAAACATTGACGATAGTTTTCCTCGCTTGTCAAACCTTAATACTCCCCTTTTATGCATTACCTTCAAGAAGACGTGATCACCCACCTCAAACTCTAGAGGTTGACGCCGTTTATCGACGAAATTTTCTAACGGCCGAAACCGCGAAGACGTCAGATCAAACCCACCTTCGCAGGTGTCTCTAATCAAACCTAGACCAGTGATGGAACTCTCTCCCACCTCTGTCCAACAAATCGGGGGATCGACATGGCCTCCAATATAAAGCCTCATAGGGTGCCATCTGTATACTCGCCTGATAACTGTTGTTGTAGGCGAATTCCACCCTCCTCCCAACTACCTTTAAGATCTAGGACACATGCTCGTAGCATGTCCTCTAAAACCTGTATGGTCATCTCCGACTGACCATCTTTCTATGGATGAAAAGCGGTGTTCATCATCAGCTGTGTCCCCATGGGCTTATGGAAACTCTTCCAAAAGTGTAATCAGAAACTCGGGAACCCCGTCCGACAATTATGGACACCGGCATTCATGTAAACACTTAATAAATGTCTCGTAATATATAACCGGTAGAATCTCTTTTAATGAAGGTCATCCACACCGCCAGAAAATGTCGACTTTTGTGAGCTTGTCCACTATCACCCACACAAAGATCATGTCTTCATCGGCAAACCGCGGCGCTGGTCACAAAGTACATCGTGATTACGCTCCCACTTCCACTGACTACCAAATGGCTCGGCGAACTTGTCGCCTCAATGTTCAACTTTTACCCGCTTAACAACGTGAGACATCCGCGGCTCGACTCAGATCCCGTCATTGATGGATACCAACTCGCGGGCCCCGGCCCTCGACTTCCAATCACTCGCCGCGAAGGGAAGCGGCCACATAACTCCCTAACTCTCCCCGAGCCTCGATCATCAGACGCAACCGGCCCCACGGTTCAGCACCGCCACTCCCGGGAAGGCTACACTCAGCCGCACCCGTGACTTAGACTCGCCGCACGCCCACTACATTTTCCTTACCAAGATGGTAATGCAAAGTAAAGTCATAATTCTCCAGATATTCCATCCATTTGTGTTGCCTCATGTTGAGGTCCCGTTGTGTGAAAATATACTTCAGACTCTTATGGTATGAAAATACTTCAAACTGCTCACCATATAGGTAGTGGCGCCAAATCTTTAAGGCAAGGACAATGGCCTCCAACTTCATATCATGTGTAGGGTAATTTTACTCATGATTCTTTAACTGCTAAGAACCATAAGCTACCACCCTCCCAGACTGCATTAAAACACATCCTAGTTCGTCCCAGCATCACAAGACATCGTGGCACTGGGCCCCCTATTTTGGGACTATCGGTCAGGAGTCGAAGAAGCCTCCTTTCACCCCTGAATGCCTTCTCACACAGGTCATTCCACTCAAAATTGACCCCCTTCCGGGTCAATCTTGTCATAGGTGCTACTATCCGGGAGAAATCCTCAATGAACCTCCTATAGTATCTTACCAATCCCAAGAAACTGCATATCTCGAAGACTGACTTTGGCCTCTCTCAACTCATAACAGCCTCAACTTTTTTAGGGTCTACTAACGCACTTGAAGCTGATACTACGTGTTCCAAAAATTTCACCTCAGTAAGCCAAAATTCACATTTACTGAATTTGGCGTACAATTGATGGTCCCTGAGTGCCTGGAGAACAATCCTCAAATGATCATCATGCTCCTCCTCAGATTGGGAGTAGATCAAGATGTCGTCAACAAAGACTACAACAAACTGATCTAAGTAGGGCTGGAATACCTTATTCATGAGATCCATGAATGTTGTAGGAGCATTCGTCAATTCAAAGGGCATCATTGTGAACTCAAAATGCCCATACCACGTCCTAAACGTTGTTTTAGGGATATCAGCCTCCCTAACTCTCAACTGATGATAACCGGTGTGAAGATCTATCTTGGAGTAGACTCACACCCCTTTCAACTGATCAAACAGGTCATCAATCCTCGATAATGGATACCGATTCTTGATCGTTACCCTGTTCAACTGTTGGTAGTCAATACATACCGGCGGTCTTATCCTTCTTGCAACAAAACCGGAGTGCCCATTGTGAAGTGCTCTGGCCTAATAAAACCCTTATCCAACAAGTCCTAAGTTGACCCGAGTCTCTCGCAATTCAACCGTGTCATCCTATGATGAGTCATGAAATGGCGACGCACTGCAGTGTAACTCCAATAAAGTCTACATCCCTGTGCGGAGGTAATCCAGATAGCTCATCTGGAAAAACATCCTCATACTCGCAAACTACCCGAGGTAGACCCAAATCTTGTCTCCCCTCATCCTCTAGGGTGAGGTGTGTTGGGTAGAAAACAACCTTAACTAGAAACCTAAATAAGCCAACTGATATTGTTCTCTAATTGTGATGGATTAGGGGTGAGGAAAACCCGAATTGAAGTCAAGATTCCAAGGATAGGAATCGAAGTGCGACAACCTTTTTGGTTCGTTCTCTATTCTTCTCTTCTTATTTCAAGTATCAAAATTGTTTACGCAATTATTGAAATGATTTTCAATAAAACTGCATATTGATTTATTTTAAGTGATTTGAGAAAATTGATAGTGAAATGATTGCCATGAAAAAAATTGCATGAGTATTGAAATGTGTTATTTGAGTATAAATGTATATACCATATTGTAAATTTCCATGACTGGGTTTTAATGCCCTTAATAGAATGTTATTCATCATATTCAAGTTAAGGATAGATTGGTATCCAATAAGGGTCAAACTAGTAGTACTGTGAACGAACGTAATGTAGTGTCACTCCGATTTGTAGCCCAGCGGGACAGTATTGGTAGTGTTCACAAAATTATTTTTAATAACCGGTCAATAGCCCAACGAGACCGTACTGTGTTATAAAAGCTTTTTATACCGGCCTGCAGCTCAGTAGGACCGTGCTGGTAATTCCGTTATCCTACGCACCGAAAACATTGGCTAAATTTGTTTAAGGGCAAAATGATAAGAATATTTGTGAAATGCATGATTTGAGTTATTGCATATGAAAGTGCATATTTGGAATGATCAATGAATTGTAAATGAATGTATATGAAATGAATATATATATATATATATATATATATATATATATATATATATATATATATATATATATATATATATATATATATATATATATATATATATAATGTATTGTATTGCATTGATCATTCAATAAGGTTCAAAACCATTGCTTTAGAAAAGTTTCGATAGATATGTGTTAAAATAAAATGAAGAGAGAATTGTATAGAACCACTAAGCATGAAAATGCTTAGTGCGATGTTTTTATCATCGCGCAGTACCGAAAGGAATGTGTATGAAGATGAGACCGCAAAGGAATCGAGTCATCACAGTCACACGGAGGATAAGCAAGCTTCGGCCACATGGCTATTATTCGACTCATTTTGTACAAACACTACTATGAAAATTGAACTCTGATTATGTTTTGCAAATATTTGGATATTGAAAACGGCTAATAATTCCACATTGTATAAAGGTGGGAAATGGACCAAATGGGCATGAAATGCCACATCGAATGAAAAAAGAGTTTTGTGATAAAAATGATGGCCCTTATGTTAAAGTCAGATGGCGTATATATCCTTTCGCGAGTAATTGAATTGTGTTTGAAAAAGTAATTACTGGATAATTCGAAATGATTCAAAAAATAAAAGTGGAAGACCGCTCGGCTCCAGGTTCGACTCTAAGTTGGTGGGGTACGGCAAGTGTGCCTTCACAATAATGCAACCAAACTTGTTGGGAGGATTAAGACCTTATAAAGAATAATTTTCAATTAGTTGAACTCATGGAATATGTTAGAAATATTATATGATCAACTTGTTTAATTAGATAATGAGATCTTGATTTGGAATGGACTTGACGTTTTATTTTAAATGGAGACCTAAAGACTAAAGAAGCGAATTTTGAAGGAAGTTTATTGCTTAAGGCTTATGGTCCACCCTAAAAGGTTTAATAGTATAAAGATTTGAAGCAGAATTTTGGAGGTAAAATATAAAGTAGGATATTACATGATCTGTTGCTTTGGGTTTAGTGTGTTTGTATATGAAAGTTTACATCAAATAGTCAATGGAATTTGCAACTACTTAGAATTTCTAAATGAGTGTGGAAACTTATTACTATAGTCTTTGCGATAGGGTTACCAAGAACCTTTGTTGATGATAATGTTTCATGGCAATGCTTTGTTTATGGATAAAGTCTAATAATTTTCTATCGGACTAGCTTCTCGGTATTAAGGAGATTTTGAGAATGAGATGTTTGATTTTATGGTATGTACAGTCTTATTTTTACTTCTAGATTTTGACTTCACCTAAAAAAAAAAATCTAAGTACTTAAGTTAGGTTGATAGTAGCTTTCATACTTAGGCTAATGACTAATTGGGGAAAGTAATCACAAGTGGAAATATTTGTTAAGAGATATTGTTTTGGACTTGAAAAGTAATCAGAATGAGTTCTTACCTTTGGTTAAATTTTCTTGTAAAATAGTGTTAAGGTAGTAATGAGATGATACTACAGAAGGTTTATGATAGAAGTTTATGATCCCTATGTGTTACTTAGCATCATATTGAGAAAAAAATTAACACGTGAACTTATGCAATTGACTACTGAAAGGATAACCATGAGTGAAGATAATTTGGAAGAAAATCAAGGTACACATAAGAGTTATATTGATAATCTCAAGCAATATTTGGTATTTGAATTTAGTGATTATGTTATTTGAAAGTTTTCTTGTTGAGTTACAATGAGATTTGGAGAGAGAAAAAAAAACTAAATTTTTGGTTTATAAGACCATTTGAAATATTAGAAAAGTATGTCTTGGTGTATTAAGTCGTCTTAGTTTGAAGTCCATTTGATGCCCCAAAACCCGGGAGGTCTTGCCGACAACCCTGTCAACCTCGTGTCTATGGAAACTGGGCATCTGAGACACTACTCTACATGTCTCAGATAATGAGACTCATCCCTGCATTTAATTCATAAATACAATAACTTCATACAAGTCAGAGTACAAAACGTGAGAGTTATAAAGAATTCCTCACTCACACATATGGTATAAATACGTGCATTAGAACCAAATGTTGTTCCAATATGTTGAAACAGATATGTATTACGAGTACGCTTCTCATACATATACAAAATACATAGCTACAACCCGACCCTTCTCAACCGTAGCCCTGTGTGGAGTGACATCTACCCCCGCGACGCGGAACTCGCACCAAAGTGGGGATCCCACGACGGGCGAGCTACACTCGAAACAAACCTACCAGGCTACTCCCACCTAGGTGCACATGCAAATGATCATTTCACAGTCACACAAATAACACAATCCATGTAGACAAGCTGTCCTATCATGGAAAAAAAACTACATGCATGTATGAGACGACACTCTACATGCCCCATGTACCGGGTTAACCTCCGACCCACCACCCAATGCAAGTGCCAATAGGAAATCAATACCGAGTCAGTCCCGACTCCCATCACACAACCCGTAGTCTATGTGATATTTATTTAATCGTTTCATGTCTTTTTAGGCAACGGAACTTTCCGGGGTCTCATTACGGGTCTCTTACACCCTCCGACATTTTTCGGGCTTTCACCAATGGATACGCTGTTTAACAACGTTTTCAGGCTTTTCACTTGAGGGAGGTGTCTATCCCTTACTTGCTACGCCTGACACTATTCATTTTCCATTTTCATTTAACACTGTGTGACTCAATTGGACTTCGTCCCATTCCCGAGCCCACACAATTCAGCACTAAACGCAGTGCTAAATCAGTACTATGTACACACACCCATGTACGCGTGATTTTGGTCTGACACCAATGCAATGCAATTTGTGCCACCGCACTAAACCACTCTAACTCATGCCCAATGTATGAAGACCTCTACATGGACATTCATTCTCAGATTCATGCACCATGAACCTCCCGTTTAATGTGCACACAACAGTCAGAGAGTTCAGGTCTAATATCAATTTACATGTTGTCATGCTAGAATTCCACACACTTAATTCAATACATCATGCAAACATACATTCCCATAACTCCTAACATCAATTAGGCAAATAGAGGTCATGACTCATATCTCCACGCTGGGACATAGCACCTCAGTCCTACAGGCTACAACATGCCAAAACATGGCCATGTTCAAGCACAACACATAACTCCAATTGTTTGGAACACACAATAAAGTCATCATGTCATCTCTTAACCGAGAGATGGCACTTTGATCCACAATTCACAATGGCTTAATATTCAAGCCTCATACCATTATAACTGAGCATAGAATTAACCCCAGACATCACAAAATCCATGATTTAAAACTGATCTAAAATCAAGGAGAAACATTTTTGGAAACATTGTTTTTAATAGGGCTACTCAGTTTTCAAACAAGACCAGAAACTGTCTGAACATAGCTCCCCTTTGAATGCATTTTTAAGTCAAAAGGAGTTGAAAATTGGATAGACCTATTTCAAGGAGATATGTTCTCCTATAAGTCTAATTTACCCAAAAATTAGAATCGTTCAATTCTGATGTGTGATGGCCAAGTCATGGCCAAAACACAGTCATGGGATCTTAACACAGCACAGGAAAACTGCCTGAACCTAGCTCCACTTTGAGTGAATTTATGAGTCAAAAGGAGTTGGAAATTGGATAGACCTATTTCAAGGAGATATGTTCTCCTATAAGTATAGTTTACCCAACAATTAGAATCATTCAATTTTGATGTGTGATGGGCAAGTTATGGCCAAAACACAGTCATGGGGTCGAAGGGAAAAACTGGCAAAGATCTCCCTAAACACAACATTTACCCTATACACAAAATCTCCTCCATTGAGGGTCGAAACTAAACTCAACCAATGTCATTTCCATGGCCCCAAGCAAGGAAAATAACTAAATAAACAAAGTCCCTACCTCTTGTAGTGTGTGGGATCAAGTTCTTGATCCTTCAACCTTGCAAAAAATGGAGGTGTTTGGCTCATCCTCCTCCTTTCTCTTCCTTTCTTTCTTACTTAGTTTTCTTTTTTCCTTTCTCACCTCAGTCCATGAACTGACCTTGCCCATCAGCAATCCCCCTTTACTCTCCTCAGTTCACTAAATCCTCTCTTCCTCACAATGCTTGATTCATTCTCATCCTTCCACTAAGCTAGAACCCATTCCTATGGTGATAGACAAGTTCTCAATCACTTGACACTTGTCCTTGACTAGGACAAGTGTCTCTTATGCCACCAAAACCCCACTAGTTGCATGCACCATAGAGGTATGAAACTTGGCCTCCAATTTCCCATTAGTCTAGTGCCACATGGTGTGACGCCCCAATTCTCGGGGGGTCATTTTTGTACTCTTTTTTTAAAACAGTGCCTGCGAACGCGTTTCCATGCATAGCGGACACCAAACAAAGGCACAACATGTTGCACTATCACAGTCCGTCTTCATAAAGATAGTGCGCGTGACACCGAGACTGGTCGGCGCGTGCGCAATACACGCACACCAGCGCCCGTCACCGCGTCGCGCGAAAATACAAGCCCGCTCGCGCGCCGCGCCCCGCTACCCGCATTGGGCGCTTTGTCGACAAGCACCCATAAGCCCACTCGCCGCACACCGCTGTGGTCGCGACACCAATCAACCGCCCGCCGGCATGCAGGTTGCGTCGCGATAGACTCTAGCCTCCCATTGAAGTGGTGCTGTCGCAACACAAAAGGTCATGTCATGACACGGAACCTACCACCATACGACCAACCCTGTCGAGACAGAAGGGAACTCTGTTCGGTAGACTCCAGTCTCACACTAGAGTACCACCGTCGCAACCCAAAAATCTGTGTCATGACACACACAACCCGACTGCCTAAAGCCATGTCGCGACACTCCAAATCCTCTATTGGCATTAATGTACAGGCCTTCTTCCGTCGCGACAAGGAATTCCTTTGTCGCGATTGCAGCACCCATTGGAAACCCGTCGTGACAGCCTTTCCATGTAAGCCCACAAGACACACACGAGCCGCAGGTCCCTGGTCAGGCGAAAGCAACATGCTCGCACACGCCGAGTTTCTTCCGCCGCGACACTACTATAAAGCACACCACCAAAGCTGGAATTTGCAGTAGCCCACCCGCTTGATGGCCTCGTGATTTTTTTTTCAAAGATACTAAACCTAAATTTTTCATATCACTACAAAAGCTACTGAAATATGGAAAACTCGCCAAAATGTATATATTACAAGCTTAATTACAATTTTTCTGTAATTACAAATTACAAAAAAACTGGGTCTTCTACCCAAAATTTACAGAATACAAAACAAGACCATATCTGGTCTTTTCTTTGCCACTAGGTCCCTGATCCTTCCCTAGGGTGAACCTTCAAAGACTAAATCATTTCCACGACGAGGTGAGCAATGCCTAGTAGTTGAATTTTCCTACATGGGTTACTCCCTACCTAGGTGCTCATGCAATGACAACCATACAAACATTCAAGTAAATCATGCATATCCCTACTTGTCTACATACCCCGTCCCATGCCTCGAGTCCTCACTGACTCCCTCACACATGCATTTGCCATGTATGAAAAACAGTTCTCAAAACAAAGATATTTGTTTTATTTGTTGACAACCCTCCGATATAAATAGTGGACATACTCGAGCAAATATATTGGTGGACAACCTTCGAGAGAGATATTGGAATAACATCTGATAAATAACTTTGGTCAACCCTTCGAAGACATGTCATGCATTTACACTTCCATCGCTCTATGGTGTCTCCGTGCATAAGGAAATGCAATACATGCCATTTTCATGTTAATATCTAACATGCATATACTAACATTCTTTCATACACAAGCATCATGTTATTCAACATCATCAATACAATACAAACAACACACATGGGCCAATCAATGGTCCCAGAACTCATCCTCGTGACTCGCCCAACACTAACTGGATCGTTCAAAACAAACTCCCTAAAAATCTAGCACTAGCCTCCCATATCTTCGGGACTAAAATACAAGGCCATTTCGGCCCCAAACAACCCAACCATTAGGATGGCTCTTAGCCAAATATTAAACCAAGTAAGAGAAAAACCCTTATTTCTTAGAGTTTATCAAAGCTCCCTGATTCTGGTCTCGATACGAAGCTCTAGCTGCGAGGATAAACTTTCCCTCTTTCTCCGCCTGAAACTGTTGGTCTGATCATTAGAAAATTTAGAGAGAAGATAGAGTTTCTCTCTCTACAACTCTCTCTTTCTCTTTTCTTTTATGTTCTTTATTCTTCTCCCATCCCACCTTTTGGTCCAAGATGGCCAAGCGACGTCCACTCACGCCACTGGTCACCCTCTCATCGCTCCTTGATTACCTTATCCATTTATCCATCTACTTTGGATTCTTACCCAATTGTGGGTTGCTACATGTCTCCTAAGGGTCCCACTTAAGCCCTTTGTTTGAGACATCCTGCACTTAACACATGGCGCACTGTGAGCCACTCATCATGTGCCAAGTGTCTCATGTCACCCTCGGTGCCTCGAAACATGTGCAATTCCGACTATCTTGAAATTCGATGTGATAGCTAGATCTCGCGAGACGATTTCAACTGTGAAGTCAGTTTCGTCATATGAGATCTAGAAAGATTCCGGATTGTTTTGATCAAAATTATTGTTTTACCCTTCTTTAGAAAAATTTGGATTTTCTCGGGTTTTGCACATGGCACCCCATGGTTGGCTTGGTCCGCCTCGACATACGTGAAAAATCATTTGTCTCAGAATTCGACGCGGTTTGTCTGATTTAACTAGATTTTACGAGACGATTCCAACCCAAGGCTGATCCGTTTCAAGCTTATCTCTAGATCTAGGGAAAAATCTAGGGTCTATCTGCACGACCGCAAAATTACCGGCTCGCTTCCTTTTTCCGAAAATACATTTTTCGGGCTCACCATCTAAGTTCATATGACTTTTATGTTTTGCCTTGAGTAAATAAGTTCTGGTCTCTTATGCTATGACATAGAGCCTATTCTATCAATTTTTGGAGACTAAACTTATTAAAAGTATTTGTTCAAATAGAGATGTGATAGAAATAAAAAAATGATATTACTTGTTATTGTCAAGTTAGTAAAGCTCTAGTTAGACAATCATAATATTTGAGAGATATTTGTGAGTTAGAAAATTTGATAAGAAAATGATATTCAAAAACTAGTTAAATACCTACTTATATCAAGTTTAGAGGACTAAACTTTTGTTAAGGGGGGGAGGATGTAGCACCCCGTAATTTTCAAAGGGATAGAAAAAAAATAATTCTTTTAAAAATTAAAAAGGGCATAAGGGTAATTCTCCTATGAAACCCTATGTATAAATAAAAAATAATAATAAAAATATTTTATTATTCATTAGACCCTCCGTTTCTCTTTGTGTAGTCTCTCATGATCGTAGAACTCCATAAGTTAGGGTTTGAAGAAAAGCTTTCAAGAGGTAAGATTTTTCCTAGATCTTACTATAGCGACCGATTATATATATATATATATATATATATATATATATATATATATTATTTTTGTTCTTCCCTATGGAGTGGTTTTCTTTGTTCGTGAATCTTTAAAACCTAGGATATAAGATCTTAAGGTTAAAGAAGTAATTCGTAAAGGCAAGATCTTTTCCTTATTTATTTCCTACAATTCTTTGCGTAGATTCTTTAATTTTCTTTAATATTAGATCAACCCTGAAGAAATCACATTTAGATTCACTTTCTTTCTTTTAAAAAATAAAATAAAATACTAGTTGGTGGTGTCTTAATGAATTGTTTTGATAATGAGAATAAAAAAAAAAGGAAATAAAGGTGGTAGGGGACCACCATATGCTTTGAGTTTGTGAAAAATTATTAGGAGACCACCGCATCAAGGGGAGTATAGAAAAATAATAAATGAAGAAATATAAGATAGACCACATACTTTCAGACATAATTAATACAAAAAAAAAAAAAAAAAGTGGAGAGAATTCAGAGGAATGAATGATATGATGTAACAAGCAAGTTGAAAAGTCAAAATGAAATCTTTGTCACATTTTGTTAGATGGAATTTAAAAGACATAAAGGGATATTTAGTAAAAAGTCAAAAGGGACGTATTGTTAAAAGAAATTAGGTCTAAAAGTCTTTCATCAAATTGGCCTAGAAAACTTAAAGTCTAGGTAATTATTGATATTGGAAAAATAAAAGTTTCTAGATATTCCAATTATTTTAGAAAGAAAAAAAAAGATGTAAAGTTTTGATGATAAATTCTTAGAGATTAATAATAAACAAATATGAAAAATTTGGAAGCTAAAGTTTTATAAATATATGTATTTGATAAGTGATTGATGATATATTAGGGGTATCCAATAGGCTAGGTCAGGCCACCCAGCTCGGACAAATGAGGCCCACGGAAAACTGATTCTCCGAGCGAGCCCAAATTAACTGGCTCCTCGGCCAAGCCAACCTATATTTTTTAAGCAAAGTGTTTAAGGCGACTGCCTAATGGGCCTAGGGCGAGCAGGCTTGACAAGCCCAATAATTAAAACCATATATTTTTTTAAAATTTAACCCCTTTCCTCTTGCTTAAAATTTAATGCACCAACTAAATTGTACATATATTTGACTTATATAATAAACTTTTTGTTATAAATAATTCATTGAGAAATGAATGACCACACATTTATTCTGTGAATCACATGATACTTATAGAGGATGCACCTCACACACTCACAACAATATAGAATGTGACTACACTACTCACTCCCACAAGATCCATAATAGAACAAACAAACAGAACACTGATAACATATTATAAACGATTATCAACACGGTCGAACGATGATCACCATCACGCGATCAACACACGACCGAACGAACGATCCGACAACTCATTCATCATCACCGATTCAATTCAACATCGAACACTCATCTCAACCACACCAACTCGAACGATCACGATCGAACCGATTCGACGATCCACGAACACGATCGGATCGATCAATCAACGACGTCACGATCCAATACTACCGCATGAATACATCATGGTAGACACTCAAGCATCTCACACTCATAAATGAAGAGTACATCAGTGATCAACACAAGTCGGTGAACATACACACATCGCATCATATCACACTGATTCACACAACACAGATCAACAACACTACACTCTATCATCCCTGTCCCGCCTTCGTCCAACACTATCCATTTATGCATGATATCTCGTAGATAAATATAGAGAGCGTTGTTTTACCAAATATTCCAAGTTAATTGCATGTCTCCTTGTAGCTGAGCAAAATAATGAATTGTTATTAAAAAAATCACCAATCTCACCCTTCCGGATCTATATCATTGCCTAAATCCAATTCCACAATCTGCTTAATAGATCGGGCGTAATATATGCATGGGTGTGGGCGTGGATATTTTTATGGACGAGGTCGAGGCCGTAGTCTTGGTCGCCATATTTCTTGGAATCAAGGTGATTATAATCAATCTCACAATAAGAAAAAAATAACCAGAAGCTGAACATTCAGAAATATTACCGGGAAAGGCAATTGGGCCACATAACAAAAGGGTTTATGAGACTAAATGCTACTGATGTGGAATGAAAGGTCACTAGTCACATACTTGTCGTATAGCCAAGCATTTGGTCGACTAAGAGTAAATAATCTATCGAGAAATGTGACCAACATACATTTAATGTGATGAATCATTATGGATGTACTTATTACTGTATTAATGAAGACCCCTATATATATGGGATCCCTTATAATGAAAGATAAGGAGAATAAGGACCTATTAAGTTCTCTCTTTCTTCTCTCAGATTCTCTCTTCCTTTCTTCATTCTTTATAACACGTTATCAACATGATTTCATTTTGCTCATTTCTCTTTCATACAAAGATCCATCGATATCCAACAAGTTTTATATCTTTAGTTGTTTGAATTACTGGTCTAAATACCTCTCGTTTAGCCAATGATTTTAATTTTGTTTGAATTACTTCTTTCCATTTTAACCAATCATTTCGACATCGACATTCATTCATATTTTGTCACTCCTGATCTTCTTCATTGCTTATGATGTCCATAGCTACTTGGAAAGAAAAAGCATCATCTATAAGGGTAGTATTTCAATCCCATATTTTACCATTATATATAATTAATAGATATCTTTCATTATGTAATTTATTAAATCTCATGAGATAATTATTCAATTGATGCCTCAGTAAGGGTTATTAGTTCATCATTTAACTCTTCACATTTGTATGATCTTCAAAGAGCATTGAATTTAACACTTTTCCTTTCCTAGGAATTGTATCTTTGGAGGTGATAGGTCAAGTTGCTTAATCTGTGTTTTTAGCTCATCGCCATGCTATATTTCAATTTTCCCATTGGAATTTCAATAGTGTTGGGATATTTGCAGCTGGTAAATGTGATTTTGTAACCTTTGCTGAATTAATAAATTCATCAGGCAATTGATTTGCAAGATTTTGTAAATTAATTATCTTTTGGACCTCTAATTCGACATTGGGGTCAATATGAGAAAAGATGATTCACCATGTACTTCTCACCATTCTTCTAGAATTGGCTTTCCCTATCGGTGGGAAACATCTTCATTAAAATGACACCGCAAATCGAGCAACAAAACCTCACTGTGAGAGCTCCAATATAGTTATTAATAGATGAAGATTGAAAACCAACATAAATACCAAGACGACATTGAAGACCTAGTTTAGTTCAATGAGTGGGTGCAAGGGGAACATAAATAGCACAACATGTAAATGTGAAATATTAGGTTGATAACCTAAAACAAGTTGTAATGGAGATAAATCTTGATTGGTTGTAGGACGAGGGGGAATTAAATTCACAGCATGAATAATAGCATGCCCCATGTCGGTAAAGGCAATTTGGTGTTCAAAAGTAATGGTATATCAATTAATTGTAGACGTTTTATAAAGGATTCAGCCAACCCATTGTGAGTATGAACATGAGTAATTGAGTATTGAACATCTATTTTAATGGACATACAATAATCAAGGAAGGTTTGAGATGAGAAATTACAATCCATTATCAAGACGAATTGTCTTGATAGGATGATCAGGGAATTATGCCTCAAGTCACGACCGGCCAGTAATATGGCGTATGCAACATTACGGTACAAAAAGGCATACATGGATCCATCTAGTGGACGATCAATTAAACCATAAATAACGAAAGGTCCATTAAGTGGGTGAATAAAGCCGGCCAGTCATCCCTTGAATAGTTTCTAGAAAATGCAGGTGGATGTGGCTACACAATCTTTGTAAAAGATGGTCTAATATTTAATTTGCCTTGAGAACAAGCAGTACAACTAAAATCATGAGTTTTTAAAATTTGTCTACTCGTTAATGGATGCCCATTAGAATTTTGAACTATACGATAAATCATTGAAAGTCCTGGGTGTCCAAGTCGTTCATGCCACAGTAAAAATGCTTTTGGGTCATTGAACTTCTGGTTCATGATAACATGAGATTCAAAAGGTCTAATAGTTGTCTGATATAATCCATATGATGAAGAAATCAGTTGTTCCAAGATTTATTTTTGCCCAATAATGAGTAAACACTCATTTCCATTATGATTCACAGTTTCAATGTGATATCTATTTCGGTGAATATCCTTGAAAATAAGTAAATTTCGCTTAGATTTATTAGAATAATACCATTAGGTAGAACAATAGTAGCTTTTCTAGAGCTTTTAATTAGGTCAACTAATCTCAGATAGTTTGATCATTAAATGAACTAGTTAAATTTGAAAAGTATTTATCACGTAAAATTATGTGAGTTGTGGCACAAATCAAGAAGACATAAATCTCTCCAGAGAAGGATCCATATATCTTCAAAAGAAAGAAAATTTAAATAGAAGAACTCGGTTTGTATTAAACATGTAATAAAAAGTAACATAATAGCATATATGTTAATCATAGCACACATTGCCACTCAATCAAATGGTCAATTTTTCCACTTTGATCTTCAAAGAAGTCAAAGATATCAAAATGAGTTAAAGGTATTGCACCATCATTATCAATGAAATTGTCATCAATTTGATTGTTAGCTTCTTGGAGGGAGACTTGATAAGGATCATCAGGATCCATTGTCCCTAATTAGCTGGGGCTGTGTTGGTTCCACTCTGGTTACCTTTTCCTTTCGATGGAGGCTTGATACAAGTCAACTAAATGCGTTTGGCTTTATGACAGTACATGACCAAGACTCTTCATTCCACATATGTAGCATTCAGCCCCATGTCCTTTCATGTGTGGTCAATCTACCTCCTAGTTATTTCCTGAATTATCTCACCTTTCGCTGGTCATTTTTACTTTTTCCGTGAGCTGATTATATCACCATACGAAATTTCAACATGATGTATAATGGACAGTTTTGAAGAACCCCACAGAGATGATTTTCGCTTTGATAGTATTCATATTCATAAAACATATGACTAAAATCCATCCAAGATAAAGCGTTAATTCCGCCCAAACATCAAGGGTAGCAACTGAGCTTCGCGACATTATTAATTTTCAAAATAATTAACAATATATGAATAAAGTGAAGATATAAGAAAACTATAACTTAATAGCTTAAAATTTAATAATAATATCCGAGCTAAAGTGGTAATGTTTAAATGAGAACTCGAGGGCTATGGTTCAAATTCTTCTATCAAGATAGAGAAAGTAGTTATTGCTATAATCAAATGAAAGCCATAGCCATGATCACATTATTTCTTGGAATCAAGGTGATTATACTCAACCTCACAATAAGAAAAACAACTCCAATAACCATGTCGAATCTATTTAAAATATTGATCGAAAGGCACTGGGGTCACATAACAAAGCGGTTTATGAGACTAAATGCTAAAAATGTGGAATGAAAGGTTACTAGTCACTGCACTGCCAGATGCATCACATTTGGTTAACCTTTATCGCTCCATAAAGGAAAGCAGTAAATCCAAATTGAGGACCAACTTATTAATGGTCATGGACAATGAATCCCGATGATCCTTAATGTCTCCAAGAAGCTAACAAACAAATTTGATGACAATTTCATTGATAATGATGGTGCAATACTGAACTAGATTTTGATATATCCTGGATTTTCTTGAAGATCCAAGTGAAAATTGACCATTTGATTAGTGATGGTAATGTGTGCTATGATTAACATATATGCATTATGTTACTTTTTATTACAGGTCTAATACAAAACTAAGTTCTTCTATTTAAATTGTTCTTCTTTGAAAATATATTGATCATTCTCCGAGATGTTTGTCTTGTTGATTCGCCACACTCACACAATTTCATCGCATAAGAAATACTTCTTTCAAACTTGCTTTTAGCTCCATTTAATGTTCAACTATCTCGTGTCTCATTGACCTAATTAAAGGCTTCGGAAGAGCTACTATTATTCTACCTAATGGCACCAAGTTTCAAACTGATGATGCCCTTTATTCTAATAAATCTAATCGAAATTTACTTAGTTTCAAGGATATTCGCCAAAATGGATATCACATTGAAACTATGAATCATAATGAAAAAGAGTATTTACTCATTACTAGGCAAAACCAAATCTTGGAAAAATTGATTTCTTCATCATATGGATTATATCAAACAACTATTAGACCTCTTGAATCTCATGTCAATATGAACTGTGGTTCAATGACTCCAAAAGCATTTTTACCGCGGTACGAATCCACTGGGACACCCGAGACTTTCAATTACGCGCCTATAGTTCAAAATTTAACGCATCCATTAACAAGAACACAAATTTTAAAAATCTTAAGATTTTAGTTGTACTACTTGTTCTCAAGGAAAATTAATTAATGTAATTCATCTTTACAAAGATCAAGGCGGAATCCTCGCATTTTTGGAACATATTCAAGGGGATATTTGTGGGCCTATTCACCCACCTAGTGGACCTTTTCGTTATTTTATGGTTTTAATTAATGTGTCCACTAGATGGTCTCATGTATGCCTTCTTTCTACACAGAATGTTGCATTTTCCAGATTATTAGCCTAGATAATTCGGCTCAGGGCACAATTCCCTTGTAACACTCAAAACACCTTAACAGTTTTATAACATGTTTAGGGTATAAAATAAATTAAATTGTATTTTTTAAGTTTAAATTGCTAAAAACAAAATGATAAAACCCCGAAATTATACAAGTGATAGGTTAATTTGGTAAAATAAGTCAAAATAAGAACGATATTTAAATGAAGAAGTTTATATGCCAAAATGAAAATTTGATGAAATGAAGTGGAAATGAAAGAGAAATGAAGCCTTAAAATGCAAAAAATGAGACAAATAGGAATTAATGTGTAAGCCAAACATGGCCTTATGAAGGTTTAGAGTGTTAAGACCAAATTAGTCTTTAGAATGAGAGAGTATCTTATTTAGGCATTTATGTTTTGGAAAACCTAAGGCAAATCCAATTGAGAGAAAAGGGGAATGAGTGGGTGATTTGCTCCATGAAATCAGGAGTTTAAGTGATCAAGAAGAAGAAGGAAGAAGAAAGAAGAGAAAACAAGAGATTTAAGGTAAGAGACTAACCCTAACTTTCCTTAATGTTGTGTTCGTTTAGGAAAGAACCATAAGTTGGTACAAAACATGTTGATTGATTTATTTAAGTTTTGGGGGCTGTGCTCTAAGTTGTTATATGGTTGTTTGAATTGGTTGTGGTCCTCAATTGAGGAATTTTTTGTATAAAGGAAATGTTGAGTTTATAGGGGAGATGCTGTCAAATTTTTCCAAAACCCATGTTTTTGTTTTTTAACTATTAACGCTTAACAATTACCAAATTGAGTATCCAAATTTCTGTGGTAAACTAGACTCCTCTAGGAAAAATATTCAGCCAAGTATATCCAAATTTTGACCCACCAGACCCGTAAATTTGTCAAAGTGAGGCTCATAAGTCACCCGTTCAATTCTGATTCAATTTTGGTGTTTGGGAACAGTTTTGGTGTTTAGTCCATAAGTTGAGTTTCACTTATCCAAATTGAGTGATTCAAATTTCTGAGTAAACTAAACTTCTAGGAAAACAAATCTCATTGTAATACGTGTATCCAAATTTATACCCTATTAGACCTAGAAATTCGTCAAAGTGAGGCTCTGTTTTCAAGTCAATTATGGCAGTTCTCGATGATAGTTTGTGTTTCAGAATCAGCTGGTATTTAGGGCATAAGTTGATTTTCACTCATCCAAATTGAGTGATTCAAATTTTTGGGTAAACTAGACTTTTAGGAAAACAAATTTCCCTGAAATAAGTGTATTTGAATTTGAACCCCATTAAACCCAGAAATTCGTCTAAAAGGAGCTCTGTTTTTAGGAAAATTCTGGTTATATGTTGAATATAGAATAGTCCCACATGTTTAGGACATATCCGAGCTTTGCGTTCAATCGACCTATCTCCACTTGAATAAAATATAGACCAAATTGGTCTTTAGAATGAGAGAGTCTCTCATTTAGGCATTTACGTTTTGGAAAACCTAGGGCAAATCCAATTGAGAGAAAAGGGAGATGAGTAGGTGATTAAGTGATCAGAAGAAGAAGGAAGAAGAAAGAAGAGAAAACAAGAGATTTAAAGTAAGAGACTAACCTTAACTTTCCTTAATGTTGTGTTTGGGTTTAGAAAGAACCCTAAGTTGGCATAAAAATGATGTTGATTGATTTATTTAAGTTTTGGGGGTTGCTCTAAGTTGTTATATGGTTGTTTGAATTGGTTGTGGTCCTCAATTGAGGAATTTTTTGTATAAAGGAAATGTTGAGTTTATAGGGGAGATGCTGTCAAAATTTTCCAAAACCCATGTTTTTGTTTTTGCCATCACTCATCAAAATTGAGTGATTCAAATTTCTAGGTAAACTAGACTTCTAGGAAATAAAATATTCCTGAAATAAGTATATCCAAATTTGGACCTCATTAGACCCAAAAATTCACAAAGTGAGGCTCATTGGTCACCTCGCTAAGTTCGACACAATTTTGGTGTTTCGAACAATTTCTTGGTATTTAGGCCATAAGCTGAGTTTCACTCATCCAAATCAGCCGATTCAAATTTCTAAGAACTAAACTCATAAGCAAAAACAAATCTCACGAAATACGTATCCAAATTCTGCACCCAATTAGACCTAGAAATTCACAAAGTGAGGCTCTATTTTCTGGTCAATTTAATTCAGCCTGAGCACAGCTTTGTGTTTCAAACAAGCTTTGGTATTTATCCATGTTGTCTGCTCTCTATTATTCTCTTCTTATTTCAAGTATCAAAATTGTTTGCGTAATTATTGAAATGATTTTCAATAAAACTGCATATTGATTTATTTTAAGTGACTTGAGAAAATGTATTGTGAAATGATTGCCATGAAAAAAATTGCATGAGTATTGAAATGTGCTATTTGAGTATAAATGTATATACCCTATTGTAAATTTCTATGATTGGGTTTTAATGCCCTTAATAGTATACCAATAAGGGTTAAACTAGCAAATTATAATCTAACGTGAATATAAAGTCACTCGATCCATAACCCACGTGACAATAGCTAGTAGTGTTCATTAAATTGATTTTAATAACCATTCATGCTTCTCCAATGGGACCGCACTGGTACATATAAAAGCTTTTATACCAGCCTCAAGCACTCAGCCAGGATCGCGTTTGATTTCGTTATCCTACACGTAAAACATCAAATTCATTTAAGGGAAAAATGATAAGAATATTTATGAAATGCATGATTTGAGTTTTGAATGAGTTATTGCATATAAAAGTGCATATTTGGAATGATTAATGAATTTTAAATAAATGTATATGAAATGAATATATATACTGTAAAACCCGAAAAAATTATAAATTTTCGTGAAAATGGCAAAATAATACAATAATAATAATAAATCACATAATAGTTCAGTAGCCTAGAAAATTTTCTAGTTATTGGATGACTAAACGGACTATGCCGTTGATTCGCCTCGCAAATCTAGTGATCTAGAAAGTTTCATTAATTCTGTATACCAAATTTTTTTATGATTTTACGGGTGGTGGAGTCTGACAATGTGGACAACGCTCAAAATGAGTCTCATGGTTGCTTAGCATGAAAAATAATGCAAGTTGGGCATAGCGAGAAGGATAGATACCCCCTTGGGTGAAAACCCTAAGAGTTACTAGACATGATCACTCAGCAATGAAAGCCGATAAAAATGCTCGAAGGCGGCGGCGCCCCGCGGTGAAAACCTTAAACTGCGGATTCACAAATGCATAAACAAATAGGATTTTACCAAATAAATGAACATTGGAGGTTTATCCAATGGGTTTTGATTTATAAAACAAAAAGATTTTGTTTTAGAATAAGGGTCATTGGATTAAACATCAATAATGATTTTTTTCACACTTGGCATATGTATGTGTGAGGAGCTCTGCTCGACTCGTGATTAATGAGCATGATGAGTCTCATCCGATTCACAACACAGTATTCCATGGTAGGGATTACATATTATATGGAATGTGAGATGATGTGATTATGAAGACATGTGCACTTAGGTGTGGAGTAGCCCTCGTAGAGTTATTCTCATTGCGCACGCCATCTCGTCGTTTTAATTCATACTTTGTGTCAGCCAGTAGATAAAAATACCTCATTCAGGACCACACGACAGTTAAAGCCTGGCTAGGCTTGCTTTTTTTTTTTTGTCTCTTATTTGAGCAAAACTTTAGTTCTGTATACATTTTGTATAAGAGTGTACAATTGAACTTATGTAAACTATTACTACATGTTGCACAAGATTATTCTGGAGTATGGTCGAATGGGTCCGAGTGGTCACTTATTACTCATAACTCCGATCCTAAGTGTGGTCATTGTGTTATATTAGGCCCCGGAGGGGTCATGTGATATTCTTGTTGTATGGGTTGGATTTCTGATATATTCCCCTGACAAAGGAAACTGGTTCGATTTTTGAATTATGGATCTCATAAATGGACACTAAGATGCATCGAAGCCATACCATATCCACTCGCTTCCACTGCTGACTCGGGTGTCAACCAGACCTCTCCGTTTTGGGGCGCTAATTTGCATTTCTGAGCTTAGGTAAACAATTACCTAGGAAGCTCAAATGTGGGTATCCACAAGTAATTCTTGAAATAAGCACAACTTGGTAACATAATTTAGGTATACGAATACCTTGAACTATTGAGCATGGGTTAGATCAATGCATGGTGTGCATTATATGTTTTGTGTTCTAACATGCTCTGTGTTTGTGTGTTACAAATTGTGCGAAATATATGCATTGATAGGATGTATTTAGTAAAGGATGAACACTAGGGTTATAAAACACAACCTTAGGGGTTCGGAATATAAATGAACATGATAGTTTAGGAACTAATAATTATTAATGTTTGAAAAAACCAAATCTCAATTTTCTATTTGACATGTGTGGATGGCAAGTCGAGGAAGGATGTGGACGAGTTCATGGGGAAGGGCCAGCCACCCACCACCTGTGGCTTGACCAACAGGCCTTTATAGAGGCTACGGTGCCAGAGTCGCCACCTTGCATCACCAGTTCACTTGGGGATCAAGGAGGCTCGAGTAACTCAAAGGTTTAATCAGACCATCTCCACATTCATGGGAGGAGGGGATCTGATGGTGGCTGACCATTGGTTCAGATAGATTAAGAATATATTAGAGGCTATGGAGATCACCTCTGATGTGGTAAATATCAAACTATCGGTATTTCATCTAGAAGGTGAATCCTGTGTATGAAGGACTAGGTCAAGACCTTAGATCGAGGCCATGATATGGGAGATTTACAGCTCTTCATGGGAAAATATTTCCGGCATCTCGCTAGACATGCCAAGGCTCGGGAGTTTCCTGTGAGTTGAGACAGAGCCATGACAAGATTTCAGTACGTGGCTAAGTTCATAGAGTTAGCACGTTTCGGGGATGATTATGTGGCCACAGACATGGCCAAGGTGAGGAAATGCAAGGATGGTTTGAAGTTGTCCATCCGAGGCAAGATTGTGGGATTTCTCCTGTAGGATATGGACTCTATGGTCAGGACAGCTATGGCTATAGAGAGAGAGATTGATGACTCAAAGAGCATCCGGGATGCGGGTGCTAGGGAAGATGGCAAGACAACCTCTTTCTGAAGACAAAGAAAGGCTGTGTGACTCTACTCCATAGCAAGCCAGGGCTGGCCGCAGCCTCTATCATAGCCAAGGCCAGGTCAGGGCTACTAGCTAGACAAGACCAATGAAATGTTATTACTACCATCAGCCTGGACATATGAAGCGGGATTGCCCTCGTGAGGCGGTGGATCCTGTGGTTACGGGACAACACAATCCCGGGCCACACCAGCGGCGATGCATGGACATAGTTTGTCTTTCCCACTGCAGGCAGCCAGGAACCGCAAGATCAATCCTAGGAAAGTTGCACGTCGCCTTCTCGCTCACGCATTGTGCTTCAAAGAGGCTAGAGTATGGTTGAGGTCAGATTGTATTTAGGCTGGACCAGGACCTGTGGGCATGTCTACGCCATTACACCACAAACTGAGCCTACAGATCAGTTGGTTATACAGGGTATGTTTATGTTATCTCGCCTATGGGCAAGGATACTGTTTGATTCTGGTGCATCGCATTCATTCATCGCTGCATCATGTGTGAGAGAATCAGTTTAGGAGGCTGGAGATCTTGGAAAGTCAAGCATGTGAGCTCTCCGTGAGGGAAATCCAGGTGGGTGTGGATAAGATATGTCGGGGTTGTGAGTTAGAGATCTCCGGGATTCTACTCATTGTGGACCAAAGGGTCATATACATGTCAGAGTTTGATGTCATCCTCAGGATGGACTGGTTACGGCACACCGAGTCGTCATTGACTATGATCGTAAGAGAGTTACTGCCTACACATAGGACGGGATTTGTGTTATGTTTCAGGGGGATAAGCACGATGCTTTACCCCATACTATATACGACTCCAAGTGGCATGGACGCTTGATGGGAGCTGGCTTAGCAAGCCTTATTTCGTGAGGACGAGGTGAGACATGATTTGGGTCTACCTCAGGTGGTTTAGGCATGAGGATGTCTTCTTTCCGCATGAACTATCAGATTACCGCACAGGATGTAGACTGTCATTGAGTTACACCCCTCGCATGTCGCCCATTTCTATGACTCCTCATAGGATGGCAATCTCGCTTGAGCGTGTGAACTTAAGGTCCAACTACGTGAATTGTTGAAAGGGGTCATTAGATCGAGCACTTCACCTTTGGGGCGCCTAGTTCTCATATACAGTTGCTGACAAGACCTTAGAATGTGCATTAACTATCGACAGTTGAACAGGGTTATGATCAAGAATTGGTATCCGTTACCGAGGATTGATGATTTATTTGATCAGCTGAGAGGGGCGCGAGTCTACTCCAAGATAGACCTTCGCACCGATTACCATCAGTTGAGAGTTAGGGAGGCAAATATCCCTAAGACAACATTTAGGACGCTGTATGGGCATTTCGAGTTCACAGTGATGCCATTTGGCTTAACGAATGCTCTAGTGGCATTCATGGATCTCATGCGCAGGGCTTCCAACCCTTACTTAGATCACCACAGTCTTTATGGGCTTACATTTTGATCTTTACCCCTGGGGCCCGAGGAGGAGTACGAGGATCACTGAGATTTCCTCCGTGCCCCCGTGAGAACATCGGGCCGTTCAAGTGCGAAGGGTGGTTTTGCTTACTGAGGTAAGATTCTTAGACATGTAGTGTCGCCTTCGGTGCATCATGACCTAAAGAATGTCAAGGCAGTTATGAGTTGGGAGAGGCCAAAGTCAGTCTTTGAGATACACAGTTTCTTGGAACTTGTAGGGTGTTACAGGAGATTCATTAAGGACTTCTCTCAATTAACTACACCTATGACGAGATTGACCTAGAAGGAGGTCAAATTCGAGGAAATTTGCATTTTTACCAAAACCTGTGGGTCATTTTTTTTTTCATACACCTCTAAATTCTAAGATAAACAACCTTTTATTACAAGGGTATATGAAACATTGTATATTTTCCTTACAAATACAGAAATGCTTATAATATTTTACAAGAGTTTGATGCACATGCAATGCCATGTTTGCAATTTCACACACATTCACACAAAATATATAGAATATCTATATGAATGTCATATGCCAAATCCCATGCCTCGAACCCTCACCTACTCCCTCACACATGCATTTTTCCATGTATAATAAAATCATTTCTAAAACAAAAGATTTTTGTTTTAGATCTCGCGAAGGTTAGTTGGACAGACTCTGATAAAATTTTGTACCACCCTCCGATATTTTTCATTTGGATAGACTCTGATAATAATGTGGACTACCCTCCGATATTCATTTTTGGATAGACTTCGATAAGTTTGGTGGACAACCTTCCGAGAAAAACCGTTTATTCATGTTTTGCATTCACACCCAATATGCCCAATGTCCCCATGCACGTGAGGTGTACAACTAATGCATGATATTTATTTATTTTCATGCATGCATGTAACAATTTCACAAACAGCATGTTATTCCATGAGAATTATGACATGCAAACTGAATTTTCCATCCAGTTTCCTCACCAGAAAAATACAACATACATTACTTTACATATTTTCACATCAAAAACTACATGGTATCTAATATTGCATGCATGCCCATATCGACATTTCTCTCTCAAAACAACATGTTATTTAAACAAGAACACAACACATGCAAACTGGAAATGTTTTGCGCTTTCTAAACACAAATGCTGGTACACAAAAACCAGATCCATAATATTTTCCAAACAGTGCCTAACCTGGCATTCAAAAACTGCTTTCAAAGATCAAAATGCCCAGAAAATGTACACATTTGCACTTAAATTGTTTTCAACCATTCATTTACATGCATGCATGCAACAAGTTCACATACAACATGTTATACAATGAGAATTATGACATGCAAACTGAATTTTCCATCCGCATTCTCACCGTAAAATACAAACATGCATTATTTTACATATTTTTCACATCAAAACCGCATGGTATCTAATATTGCATGCATGCCTATATCAACATTTCTCTAAAACAACATGTTATTTAAACAAGAATATTATTGATGCAACCGAAATTCTTTTCTAGCTTTCTAAACAATAAAACAAAGGGTAATAACAAAAATTCAGCATCCATAGTATTTTCTAGCAGGTTCAACCTGCACTAAAAATCTTAGTTCATGGGCACAAAAATGCCTAAAACGCATACGCTTGCTTCAAATCAAGCTTTTAACCACAGCCCCATGTTGGGACTAAACTCCATGGCCATTGAATGGCCCTTTAATCTCAAGGGTATCCCTAGTATGAAAAAAACCTACCTTGTTGGAGTGTATACCAACTCCTCCTTCCTTTCTTCTTCCTTTCTTCTCCCTTTCTTCCTTCTTTTCTTCCTTCTTTTCTCCATTTCTTTCTTTCTTTCTCTCTTGTCTACGAACTATTTTCCTTCCACCACCAAACTGAGTTGGTTTGGTTTGGAGTTAGTGTAACACCTAATCTAACCACCTTGACACATGGCAAACCAATGCCATGTGTTTCCCATGCCTTAACTTCATATCCACTCAAGTCATGCAAGGTTTGAGGGCATGACACTTGGCCAACCCATGTGCCAAGTGTCCCTCATCCGAGTGCCACATGGCACACATCCCCCTAATGCCACGTTTCACCCTGTGATTCGCCCAAACGCCTCGAAATATGTGATATTTCGACTGTCTCGGAATCCAACAAAATTCGACTAGGTGGCTATATTTAGCAAGACTATTCCAACGACGCAACCCTTTTTATCAACCGAGATCTAGAAAAATCTCAGCTTTTCCTTCAGGACTATTCCAACAAATCACTGTTTTGCCCTCTTTTTTTTGAAAAATTTAAATTTAAATTTTTCATAGGTTTTATAGGAATGACCTGTGTGAGAAGGCATTTCAGGAATTGAAAAGGAGGCTTACTACAGCTCCTATTCTGATAGTCCCGGAAAGGGGATAGAGGTACACAATGATTGTGATGCCTCGGCTACTTGATCGATGTGTTTTTGATGCACCCGAGAGGGTAGTAGCTTAGTGTCTTTAAGCAAAAGAATCATATTTAAATACCTCATGCGCATGACATGGAGTTAGCAGCCATAGTCTTCGCCTTGAAGATTTGGCGCCACTACCTATATGGTGAGCATTTCGAGGTGTTTTCAAACCACAAAAGCCTGAAGTATATCTTTACACAGTGGGACCTCAACATGAAGCAACGCATATGGATGGAGTATCTAGAGGATTATGACTTCACTTTGCATTACCATCCTGGTAAGGAAAATGTTGTGGCTGACGCACTCACCAAAAGCCCACTGTGGAGTATTGGCAAGATAGCTTCCCTAGTGCGGCTCGAGGTTGTAAGACAGTTTGGGATACAATGCAGATATCAAGCTCAAGGTGTCTTAGGGAGTTTAGCAGCTACGCCTTCCCTACTGAGCATAGGATTGTTTCATGTATGTGACCTAGAGATAGTACAAGTCCATTAGGGACCGAGCATTACCATGTAGACAAAGGTCAATATCATTACGCATGGTAGTCTTCAGATAGGGGACTTGCTGTGGTTCCCTAGTTGACGATTTCCAATATAGGAGGAGTTCCATTGCTCGATTTGATCAGGCATCCAGTATACTAAGATGTACCTGTGGATATCATCATAGTATTACTGAGCTGGATGATGAGACACAAGCCAGGATTTTGTCAATCCATAAGTCTCACATGTCACAGGTAAAGCAAGAATAGAGGCCAGCAAGGCTACTTTATTGAAGGTAGTGAAGTGAAGTGGGAATATATTTGATGAATGCGCACTACCTATCCTTTCTTGTTTAAGGATGAAGGTACGTGGTATAGTTGTTTGGTGATTAAATGACTAGTTTATATGCATGTGATTGTGGTAATTCGCTGCATATGCATGTGTGATTTGATGTATGTGTGTGGGAATTTCGACGAAATTCTTTTAAGGGGAAGATCAACGGAAATTAGAAATTTTCAAGAAAAATGGCAAATAATAATAATATAATAAAAATAATAATAAATTGCCATAAGAATTCGTGGAAGCTTTAGAAAATTTCGCATCTCTGATGGCAAACGGACTCCGCTATTGATTCGTCGCAAATCTAGTTACCCACAAAAGTTTCATTAATTATGAGATAGGTTGAATTTTTACGATTTGTGGCGCAGAGTTTTATGTGACACGCCCAAAATGAAACCTGGTTGCATACAGCATGAAAAGACGCGTTTTGCATAGAAAGAAGCGGATGATACCCCTCAAAGCGAAACCCAGATGGTTAAACATGATCACCAGGGTGAGCGCAGAACAAAGCAAGGCCTTCGCGGCGCCCACGATGAAAAAACTCGGAAATCCGTGGCCCACAAAATGCATAAACAATACCTGAGTTTACTAAATAAACAAATACTGAGGCTTATCCAATGGGTTTTGATTTATAAAGGCAAAAGATTTCTGTTTTGAAAAAGGGTCATTAAATTCAAACATCAATGATAGTTTTTTTCACACTTAAATATGCATGTGAGAGAATCGTTAGGACTCTGACATGTAAGTACAGATAGAGTCTCATCTCATCTGGTACGACATACAGTATCTCCATGGTAGGATTACATTCTAAGTTAATGATATGATGATTATGGTACTGTTTGTGCACTTTAGGTGGGAGTAGCCTTTGTAGGAGTTATTCTCCACCTGGTAATGCTCACTCCCGTCTGGGACCATATTTTTAGGTGAGGTCGCACTGTGCGACCAACCTTCCATCCGTGGACCGCATGATCAAGAAAGTCGACTGTGGGTTCGTTTTTTTTTTTTGTCTCTTATTTAAGCAAAACTTTAGTTCTGTATACATTTTGTATAAGAGTGTACAATTGAACTCATGTAAACTATTACTACATAGTTGGCATGTACGTTATTCGGAGTATGGTTGAATGGGTCCGAGTGGTCACTATTACTCATAAATGGACCCGGTGTGGTCATTGTGTTATATTGGGTCTCCTGAGGGGCCATATTATTGCTGTACGTGCTGATTTCGGATGTAGCCACTGCATAAAAGACACTGTCCAATTTTTTTATTGAATTATGGATCCTAATAAATGGGCACGTAATGCTTCTGACGGTCGACGAGGTGTCAATGGAACCCTCAGCTTTGAAGTCGCAGATAATGACATTGTATTGTATTATAATTTAATAAGGTGTGCCATTGTTTGGGAATGCCTACATTTCTGACATTAAAATAAAATGAAAAGAGAACTAGAAATCATTGAAGAAAATTTTTCACAAGATCGTTTTATCAGATCAAAGATGAGTCTTAAATTCATCTATTTTTAATCCATTTTTCTGGCTTATTTTAGTATATTCAGATATGTTTTAATACATTACATTATTCACCACTTTGTGTTTTGCAAAGCTTTAATTAAAACAGAGTACTCAAGGCAACAAGAGACAAAGAACAATTGCGAAGTAGCCATGTCGCGACAGTTCTCACAGGTGTCGCGACAACGTTCAAGAAAATGGTTAAGGAAATCTGTCACAACAATATTTCTTCTATCCCAACACAAAGGACTGAATATAGAAGAAAAGCTATGTTACGACAAAGACAGCTGATCACACAGAATATGAGAAGAAATAAAAGTGCTTCGGCTGAAACAAAGAGAAATAATGTTGCGAGCAAGGTTTCTTTTGGTCGGATGTCAAAATCCAGGAGGAACCTCAGAGTTTATTATTAAAAGCTCCCGTCACGGACACTGTGGAAACAGCAGAAGAAGCAAAGATTCTGCCGTTGGGAGCAAGTGCAGTTCATACAACAAGAAAATTAAAGAGCAATACAGAGCACAGCCCATACAAATCAGTTTTTACGTTTATTGATTACGAGGCGTTATAAGTGACTCCCCATTGGTTGTGAATATGTCAGCGCCAGGATATCGATTATTGAACGGAAAAGCCTATTGAGATAATGTGCGAAACATCATGGCAGAGTAATGAATGTCACGTAATAATTAAAAGACACAAAGGTTTTTCTTGAGAAACAAAGTCGCTGGCGCGATGCTAACTGCTGAACTCGACCTAATTAAGACAAAAGAGTTTCACAGCGCACATGCTTCAATCTAAAGAGAAGTTTTGATGTCGGATGATATTAAGGTCAGCAACACATAAACAAGTCAACACGATAAATGGTGCCGCAGATGACGCTCATTCGCACAAAGAATTTCACATAATAAGAGAATTTGGTCGCCAATAACAAAGGTGGAATCGTCGGAATACAAAGAGAGCGATATAAAAGTCCCGGTCACGACATAAAATCCTTAGTCGCGACGTAAAATGACATGTGCTACCACCATATCATGCCGAGTATAAAAAAACAGTTGCAAACAATAAATCAGGTTATGGAGACAAGACTACGCGATAGAATGTGTCGATAATATAAGAAGCATTGTTGCAACAAAAACCAACGGAACTGTTGTCTCAACATAGAAACTGGGGTCACGAAGCGGCTCGAAGCAAAGTCAGTACGTAAAACAAATGTCGCAACACAATTGTTAATGTCACACATAATCGGTTCCGAAGAAACACATGAATGAGAACTCACACAGAGCGAGCAAAACAAATTTAATCTGCGTGACAAAGCATTAGGTGATATTAAATAGAAAGATCCTGTCAGCATCAGAAGAAACTTCACACGACAGAAAAAATCATTCGTTGACAATGTCATTGTCGTGACGTAACGCCCGCATGTCGCAATGGTAACCAAACAGCAACAAAAGCCGTCGCCATTAACACCGGTTTTAATCGTTGTAACGTAATCTAGGTGCTTCACTTGGGAATCCACAATGTGCCTCACCCCATGTCTAAACTTCCGGGCTCTATAACAGAAAACATTTTGAGAAAGCAAGTGTAATAACGCTTGTCCAAAAAGATCCGTAGGTAATAGCTATGACTCTTTTTTGTAAGCTATGGATTTTTATTTATTTCCTTCTTTTTATTTTTTTATTTTTTCGCCGATTGTAATTCTAATTTAGGATTTCACTCGTTTACCGACTTGAAAAGAAGGAATTTCATGCAAGTCTGCAGTTAGAAGTTTGGTTTTCGAGATGCCTTGCCAGCATTCAATCTCATTACCGCTTGAATTTAATGAAGTCCTGCAGAAAGTTTAGAATTTCAGCCTTTAGCTTCCAATACAAAAACAAATGGAAATTTTTATCAAGATTTTTGTTTAACACCGCACCCAGCTTTCGAAACCAACTTCCGTCGAAAGATTTAATGTTAGTTATGGTTTTTCCTGTATAATTGAAAGAGAGCCTTCGTAGATCAGAATCTGCAGAACTGCGCCTGAATGGTGTTGTTCATAAAGTGAATGAAAAACCAACATTAGTAACTTATACCCAATTAAGGACTGTTGTTCAGTCTTTATGCCTCTCATGTATGATGTCTCCCGTGAGTGATGCACAAAGTTGAGATTTCTCGTATATGGACAAGCATTTAGGTATGCTAGAATTATTATTGAAGAACCAATGAGCTCTAAAAATATTACTTAGATAAATCATCAATTTACTCATGGTTTGAGAAATTTGTTATGGATCTATCACTGCAATCAATTATAGATTTCTCCCATATTCTGAGGAATAACTTTGATCATAAAAGTTAGCTTAGATCTAATCGTAAGAAATGAGAGAACCCTTTAAGTCTCGGCATAGAAATCATTCATCTTGTGTAGAGATAGATGGCGTACTCGCCCTGTGTTCTTTGGGGAAAGCAAAGAACAATCAGTATAAAAAGAAAGTTGCTACGTGTGCGAAGCAGCTGAAGAAAATACCCGTGATCTGGCTGTGAGAATCTGATTTAGTACATAAAGAATGGTTAGATACATGTTTTTAAAATGAACATGACTCTCTAATCGAAATGTATGGTTAAGGGAGAACCAAACTGAGCATACCTTCCTCTGACTCTTGACATTTTCGTACTAATTCCATAAAAGAATAGAATTAGATTATGTTATAGGAATTGATAATTCTTCACAAATTGAGAAAACTTGTCTACTTCAAACAGTCAGATCTCCAGTTCAAATTCAGCTTAGGTCTAGGATTTAAAATTTTTCTTTTATTATATAGATGTAGAAATTTAAACAAAGAGTTCTAGTTAGGTTACCGAAATTATTTGAAATGGAAGTTCAAATAATGTGAAACTCTGATATTAGGTAGTTGAACTTTGCACCCTTTTTATTCTGAATGATATCCGACTATATAGTCCACTTTATTACGAAACACTTGCACTTGTAGCATCATTCAAACCATATTTATTCAATTTGACCAATGACAAATCATTTTATTATGAGCACATGTTCTATTTGGTCAATGCTTTTGATGCATTTACTAGGGATTAGGTAATAGTATTTTGCTAATAGTGTCATAAATTTGTATATATACAGAATTGGTCAACAAGTTTTTGGCATTGTTGCCGGCGATTATACACACCGCCAGAAGGCGTATATTTGTATATATAACGGTCAACAAGTTTTTTGGCGCCGCTGTTTCTATTTGATAGTAATATTCATTCTAATAGTATAAATTTGTATATATAATTTGGTCAACAAGTTTTGGCACCTTGCCAGATTTCTAGATAATTTTCATCTGTAGCAAACAGGTACAAATTCATGTATATATAAATTATTTCACTAAAGCGCCATTGTCAGATTCAGCTTGAATTTAAAAATCAATATTCTCGACAAAAGAGAGAAATGCTAATTTATATTTTTCTCGCTTTACAAAGATTTCAGAAGTAATAACAAGTATGAATGTTAAAGTGGGAAGCAATGCCGTCTGATATTTTCATAATATAAGGTACTTTCTTTGATATCACCTAATTCATTTGATCTCGCAGGTTTCTAATCAGAAGAATTTAAATGGCCGGAAGAATGTAGTCGGTATTTATCGCCTAGACAACTAATCAGGAACCCAGAGAATAGTGATAAATAACCCACCGCTAAGGTAATCCGTAAATATGGCAAATCGTAGAGAAAGATTGCGTGCTATTTTAAGAAGAAGAAGTAGAGAGAGCTGTGTCGTCACACATCATTTCAGAAGTGAATTTGAGGCATATTATCCAAGAGGAGTATCAACAAGTGACAACCTTCCATTGAAGCAAATAATTTTTGAAATAAGTCGCCTTTTAATTACTAGTAAAAGAAAGATCACTTCACAAGCCACCCTCTCCCAAGATCCCAATGAAGCACTGGGAGATCTGCAGAGGATGGCAAATACAGTCAAGATAAATGGGGTGAGACCAAATGTAATCAAGCTTCAACTATTCCCATTTTCTTACGGGAGAGAGATGGCAAAGAATTTGGTTTCACCAGGTATTGCCACGAGATCAATGAAACACTAGAAACAAGAACTCGGTGGAGGCATACAGCGAGTAGATTTCCCTCCTAACTCACTGGAGAAATTAGAGAGCCTAATCACTTTCAAGCAAGGGAGATGAGTCTCTACATCAGATGGGAGTAGGTTCAAAAGAGATTGTTTAAAAAGATGCCACGTGCATAAATGATTCCCATAACCAGAGCATGGATATTTTCTATCATGCCATGAATTATGCCTTCACGTAGTAACTGATAATCCTACCAGAGCTTTTAAAGAAGAAGCAGAGGAGGCAAGGGAAATGATTTAAAGACTCGAAATAAATGCACTATAAGGCTCCACCCCAGCTTCAGAGAAAGACAAAGAATGAGTCCTCTGGTTTTGATATAGAATGACAGCCATATAAAGGAGGTAAAGGATAGTCAAAACTAGAAATAAAGAGCAAGAATGCACACTGTACATGAAGTGGGAGAAGTAGAAGAAAGAAGTAGAATAAGTGCTAAGGAACGAGTAGAAGAAGAGCCCTACCAAAGTCAGAGAGCGCTGGTGATATGACATAGTGGTGGTGATTACAAACTCATCATCCCCTCCTTCTTTCCTTCAAATTGTTAAAATGATTATATACATCTATTAATCGAGGAATCAAGGAAAACTTTTCATATGGTGAAGGAGTTATGCAGAAAATCCTTTGTGACTGTATTTAATTATTATAAAACCTATGCTCAAAATTTCAAGTTCTAAGAACAAATGTAAACAGAGGGAAAATAGAGAGTGAGTATTAATAGGCTGAAAAGACCAACCCTTAAAGATTCAGATGCTTCTATTTCATGTCAAAATAAGAGATTTGAACTCATGAAAAGAGATTTTTTTAATCTTTGAAAATTGCCAGCACAATCATAGCCTACAAAACAAATACCAATGCCGCAATGAGAAAGCCTGAGACTCACACAGTATCGGCCCTGTCCTTAAAAGGCCAACCAGAATGCATTTCCTAGTAGTAATCGAGATCAATCCAAGTAAAAGATCTCATATCAACTACATTGAGAGGCAATGATGTAGTCTGCAAGTGAGCAAGAAGGTGTAGGACAAAGCATGCCCTGAAACCCTGGCTTAATGGAAGGAAGCCAGGCTTCGAGACTAGAGGAGCAAAACAATAGAATTACTTGGGAACTAAAGACAAATCTCGCAGCCCGAGTCTAACTAAGGACATTAATTGAGCACTTTGGGAGGCAAACTCGCGGTAATTTTTAATTTTAAGTTTTAAATAAGTTTGGTTTGATTTAGTAGAATTATGCATTTGAA